>JAXQKE010000069.1:0-61224 GCA_037042355.1 Candida sp. Y128-05E | reverse complement strand
GAAGCCATTCTCTTCAAAATCAGTAGACGTATCTTCGATAGAACGTTGAACTACATATCCAACCAACAGCAATTAGATGATCACTTTCCAGGGATTATGGTTTGAAGTTTGCTTTCGGAATAGTTTTAGGTTTTATCCTGTATATAGAAAACTGTGTATGAAACGAGAATAAGGAGTTGAAAGTTGCAACTTTAGGTAGTTCTAGTGTAGATTACTTTGATATAGGATGAAACTGTTTGCAAGAGATTCTAGTATCTGGAATATGCTTAAATTTGGGTCTCCCAGAGTCCCAGATATCTCAATGATTGAAAATTGGTCAGAAAAAGTTGATAGCAATGTTCCATTGCTAGATGAAAAGTCGGCTTTTCAAGAGAAGGAGAGAGCTGAAACTAACCCCAAACCTTACAATGAATACGTCGGTTGGAGGAAACTCAAAGTTTTTGAAATTTTAACACTTTTGTTAGTTACATACTTCTCATATACTGCTTTTTCTGGGGAATTGTTGTTTCATTGGCCTTCAAGTTGTAGAAATGTTGGTGGATACATGGCTCTCAGCAAAATTGTTGACACTGGCGATATTTTTGTTGCTTCAAAAAACGATACTTCTCGTGAAATTATTCGTGTCGGATATCCTGATATTCCCAGCCATTCTTATGGAAAGTCAGTACATCAAACTACGTTAATTAATGAAACATTTGGAAATTCTTGGGGTAAACCATCATTTCAAGAGTATTCTCCCCCAAAAACTGATTTTAATAAGGTGGTTTTAACTTTAAAAACTGAAGTTGGTGGTGTACAATATGACAGATTGGTTAATATTTTTATTGGCGGAGTACAAATTTGGAGAACTTCTACTATTGAACCAGGTAATGGTGATGTATATTCAACTGCAAAAAAAGATGTGACTCCATACTTGAGCTTATTCAAGGAAAATAATAATATCTTGTTTCAATTAGATAATCTTTTGAATAAAAGGTTAACAGGTCAATTCAAAGTGCAATTAGTTGCTGATTTCTATAATGCTGATGAAGATACTATTAGTGACGAGGATTTTGAATTGCAAGATAGCGAAAACCCCCTTTTAGTACCCATTAAACCGGCTGACAAAGTTTATCCATTGATTAAGAAATCCGACCCAAAAATCCCACCCTTAGCTTATTTACCATCAGATAGAATGGAAGTTGAATTACCTAAAGTATCTACTAATACATCAAGATTAAGATTGTCTATATTTACATCAGGTAATGCCCAAGAAGAATTCTGGTATGGTAACGTCTTGGATAAATATAAGAATAAGTTTGCCAATAATGGCAGACCTTTGCCAGGCCATGGACCTGTCAGAATTGTCAATGTTTACTTCAACGGAGAAAAAATTCTCACACAAACACCAGAGCCAATAATCTATACCGGCGGTATTTCACCAGCCCTTTGGTCGTCGGTCGTTTCCAATAATGCTTTTGACATCCGTGCAATGGAACTTGATATCACTGGATTGTTGCCAGTATTATGGGAATCTCAAGCTCTTGAGTACAGACACTTAGAAATTGAAATTAGTAACGGTCTCGGAGAGACTGGTGATGAGGATAAAGACATCGGCGAAAATTGGATTTCTAGTGCCAATTTATTGACTTATGAAAATGGGGAAGTCGAATCTGTGAGTGGTTATATCATTGATACTGACTCATCTCAATCTTCTAATATTGTAGCAGTTTCTCCACCATATACTGGTTCCATTCATCAAGTAATAAATGCGCAGTTCGACAGTTCGCTAGTCAGTGATCTTGCTTTCAAACTTAAGAATGGAAAAACCTACAAATCTACCATTCATACTAATACTTCTGCAAGTATTAATAATGTTCAATCATATGGAAGGTATGGTGCGGATCAAAACGTTGTTCATACTGGTATTTCACACAAGTCTTTTACAGTTATTGACGATGATGAAAAGGTACACGAAGTGTCCAGTACAGCTACATATCCATTTATTTTCCATTTGGTAGAACATGAAAAGACAATAGGTGCAAAAGATTTCAAGATTGTTTATGATGTACTGCTTGTAGCAGGACGTAAATTAAAAGTTACTAAAAACATAGATGAAATGGTTCTTAAGAGTTCTGCATTCCAAAATGGTACCTCACGATATGTATTAGCATCTGAAGGTAATCATGGTACCGCAAAAATTGACACCAACTACACCTTATCTACATTTCAAGATAAAATACCAACTCATTATTACAATAGACACGTTAAAGCTGCTAACGGGACTATTATTAGTGATGATGTTGATGAAAAGCTTCCTAAAGGTGCAACTGTATTCTTTGAAGACAGTGACAATATTATGGAACTTGAAAATTTATCCGGAACCGACGAGAGCCATTGTCCAATGTCTAACACATTTGATAACATAATCTCCAGTATTCAAGATTCTAGTAATCACATCAAAGAATTTGTTTCGAAAATGTTTTCCGCTTAGGTAGCATAAATAGGACGATTTAAAATGTTCATATATACATGTTTATTTAACCAAACCCAGCCCATTCTATGGAGAATGCTAATTTATTCTCTTGATCATACAATAGGCTTATATATTCGTCGTTTACCTGTAAATCATCTGAGGTTTCGATGTGTTTATCCTCTAATAAAAGTATGGTCTTTTTGACTCCAGATGCCAATCTTCCTCCAACAATTAAATCATTAACGTTGAAAAGATTAAACTTGACAATTGCATAAGAATGATATTTCAAAGGATCATCTGGATATATCACTAACTCTCCACCAAATTTCAAACCAGGGCTAATGAAAAACCCCTGATTCTTGAGAAATTTGTAATTATGATAATATTTCACCATTTCATTTATAGTTGATTTAGAATATTGTAAATGTTGGCTGATAAAGCGAATCATGTCAATTTTATGGTTTGATACTACCTCCATATCATGATTTACTGTCTCATTAGCAGTGACTATGAAATTAGGATTTTTCTCTGGCTCTGTCAATGCCTTCGAATTGTTTAAGCTTTTTCGATAATTTTTGTAATCAACCAAAATACCAACGTTGGATTCAATTAACCAGATAACTTCCCAGATAGATAACCTCAATGGCACCGATAAGAATACATTCTGTTGTGGATATTGTGCTAGGGTTCCGATTAATACCCCAAGTATATTATATTCATTTCGTAATCTCTTTACATCCTCTACATTAAAAATTAGCACTTCTGGTCCACTACTGGTAAACACTACTGGTAGCACTACCCTCCTATCAGCACTAGCCGTGTGGCCACCCAGATCTTCCATTAACTGTAATACCAATTGATCTGAAAGTTCAAATTTCCGATGCGCTCTCGTTAACTAGAGCCAAAAAGCATGAGAGATGGAGAACTTACAATTTAATTCAAATGTTCCTATTAAACCCCAGTATATATTATATATGTATTTATATGTTAGCAATTAATTAAATACAAACAGGTTACTTCCCATTATTGTTGTCATATCTATATTTATCTTTGGATTCAAGAATCCTTGTAGGGTCGATTTCATTAGAAATCCCCATTAGCGTCTTAGAGACAGCCTCTGTAGTACCAATTAAAGGTCGAATTAACACTATAGGAGACGATTTAAGAACAGTAATCATTGCCTCTTGGAATGTTTCCGCATCATTCACATCATCTTTCAATTTGAGAATAATCTTCTTGGTTGAAGTTAGATTCCTGCCCATTGATTTGTATGCCAATTTAATCCCTTCCTCAATGGATTCTGGTTGATTAGAATACAAACTAATTAATTTTTCTTGTTCAGCTTTATCTAGACCGTCAAATTCATCCTCATCATTGTCATCGTCATCGCCATCAAAATCGTCATCTATTTTAGCTTTCTTCTTTTGCCGTTTAGACCCAGTAACGGAATCTAATAATAAAATCGATTGATTCAAAAATGTTCGTTCGTCTTCTTCGTCGATTTCGCCATCAAAATTTTCATCGAGATCAACATATGAATATTGTTTACTGCCACCAAATGTGTCATTCTCTAATTTGATACTCTGATTCAACATCTGCAGCGATTCCATTAAGCTTTTGGATGTCTTCGTTGGATTTTCAATCTTATGGAAATCTAAAAATTCAGCAGGATCATGGGTTTTAGTTTTGCGGCTAGACGACTTTGACTTTTTAGTATGAATATTCTGCCTCACCGCTTGTCCCTCTCCACCCAATTTCTCCTCTCCTTGTTCCAATAAGACTTGTGCTCCTGAGGCTAATTTAGCACCCAAATTCAAAATCTCAAATCCAGTTGTTCTTGCAAACGATTTTGTCCCCTTTCTAATACTTCTCAAGAGCCTACCATCCTTCTTATATTCTTGAAATGGTATAACAACCAAGTCCTTCACACCACCACCAATATTTACGATAGAACGGAATGGAGATAAACCAGCTACCAAACTTGCAATCTGAGTTTGTTGTATCTGCGGACCCCATATAGAACCTAGTTTCAGCCCCAAATTCGATACACCAAGAATACCATATGTTCTAACTTTCGCTAATGTCAACACTGATCCGTCAAGTGTAAATAAATTTACAAATTCTCCAAATCTACCTGAACTCATACCCACATAATCAACAGTTTTTGGTTTATAGTCAATCTTCATTTTAATCGAACTGATTTCAAAGTTTTGAAAATATGTATCCTCATCTGGCGGTAACAAAAATCGAGAGTCATTGAACTCAAAAAATCTTGACATAAACTCAAGTGTATCTTGATCGATGTGCAATCTTATAGGCAATATTGATACCTTGACAATTGCTTCTGTTGAAACTATCGTCGGGTATGGACGTACGTTGACGATTGATGCCTTTAGCATGCTAGTTCCGATTTCCCGTTCTCCCATTATGTTCATGTAACTCAAGAATTTATTCCAGGTGGATGTTGGGATGTTGTCGTACACAGTTATTGTGTCCAATCTTAAATCAATGGCATTTACTAATTCTGATTTTGCCCCTTCTTCAGTATACTCAGTTCTAGGATCTCTAGAAGTAAATACTGTAAGTGAAACTTCAATACTTCTCAAATCTATCAACACTTTATGAGACATCGACCTTTTCAATTTTAAGTTTTTGTAGTTCTTTCCATGGCCAGAATTTGTCTGAGCCTTATTGGTAGTATTACTATCAAATCTGGTATTCTGAACCATCTTGTTGATCGAATAGGTAAATTGTTCCATTTCAGCCCCTGCTGGCATAGAGAGGTATATTGAATCAAACAAGGATTCCTCGATAGGTGACCCATCTGAATCATCCAACAGAACATCTGGAGGTCCCTGTTTTCGTTTGCTAGCCTTTGTCTCAACTCTTTTGACAGCACCCTTTATTGCTTTACGAGTTTCCTTCCAATCGTAACCATCATATAAGTAGATCTTGGTTTTACTAAGATTCAAATTGAATGTCACAGGTACGATTTTGTCATTGCCTTTCTTACTTGTACCAATAAAGTGATCTTCCTCAAATGAGAATGAAGATGCATTTCCATCGATTGTGGAAACAGATTCGTTCATATTTTCAATTGTGTCCCTTGTATCTTGAGGTATATTTTTAAAATAGGTCTCTTCCATTGGTATTTCCTTCAGTGCAGTAACTCCTTGACCTGAAGAGTCGTCTAATGCAAATTCAAATTGATTAATATCATCCAACAAATTTACTTCTCCATCTATTTCAACCTTTCCCCTATCCGCAGCAGTGAAATTGAGAGGTAATTTCATATCAGTTGCAAGCTGCAATAACGCATGAGCAGAATCTGCGCAGACGTCAATCTGATGTTCATCAGAATTGATTTTTATATCTATAAGCGATAAACTATCACTTAAGCCTAATTTCTTGTTTCTCTCTAGCAATTGACCAATTTTTGTATTAAATGTGACACCAATATGGGAAACATTTATGTTACCGATGCTGATATATCCTCTAGATATATAATATTCAAAAGCAGATGAATACGTAGTTGAATCGAGAATCACATCGTCATTAATTTTGCTAGTAGGTAGATTAGAAATATCATCAATTAACAATATTGAGATATTTCTCAAAGAGCTCTTCACGTAAAATTGATATTCACCAAATGTCAAATCTGCTGTACCCTTTTCAACGATTAGAACTAACTTTGATTTCAACCTTAACGGGTTAACAGCAGCAACGCAATCAAATAAACTGATTCGTATGTCGAAATTCGAAGTTTGACCGTCCTTGTTCTTAGCCGAGTTTGCTTTATTGTCCTTCCCCGTGTCCGATGCATTGCGGTCCAGATTAAGTATATCCAACCATTTTGTGTGATATTCAAACAATATATTTCTCAATGTAATATTAACACTTTTGACTTTGTCATTATTCTTACAGTGAATGAACACTAAGGGGAACTTGGTGTTATTATCATCATAATCTCGTATCAAATCATCCACCCTATTATTATTAACAAAACGTGAGCCATGTAAAGTTGAAATACTACCTTGTATATCATTTTTCAATCGATAAAACAATATATCCGAGAAAGAGAATCGAAAGCAGTCAAAAAATGGTCCAATTTTATTGATATTCACAGACACCTTTTTTATATTGATCCTGACTGACGCAATATTCAATTTAGGTGTGTTAAACGCTGAATTATGAATACTACTGACGCCGATACCTCTCCTGTGGTTCGCCAGATAAATTGAGTGAATGAGCGGTTCCTGTTTACTAATTTGAACCCTTTTAGGCACAGGAAGTTCTGTGACAACCTTTTCGTCCTTGGTAATGGAATCAAAGTATTCAGAAAATTGGTCAATCAACAATTGGTAGCTACTAGCCGTAGTTTCCAAAAATACTTCTTCGATACAAATGTCAGAATTAGAACTCATCTTCATTTCCCTTGGCAATGAGTTTATGTCATTCAGTCTATTAACAAATGCTTTGAATTCAGATCTTTTTGTGTTGATTTCAATGTTGGATAAATGACCTAAAATCTCTTCGAATGATGAATTTGGTTTGTATAAACTGACTTTGGAAATAGTACACTTATTCTGCAACAGATCAAAATGTATGGGATGAATGAAGACTTTGGCCATCATTTCATTCGGTGAAAGCAATTCAACAATCACATTGGAAGTTTGTAGAACAAACTGGAGAGTTGTATCAGCGACTTTACTTCGTTTATCTGCCTTGTCCGAATTAGATAGAGCAATTGTCGACTGTAAAACCTCAAAGCGTGTGTGTATACTCAATAAATCATCAATAAGAGACAGCAAAATACCAACGTTTGTCGGGTTCAACAGGAAAGTTGCTTCCTTAGAGAGCAAGATAACAATTTCTCTTCTCTTGCTATCATTAGCAATAACCTCAAACCTAATGTCAGCCTTTGGTCGGTTTAACTTTTTGGATGAGTTTACGTTTGTCATCATCGATGATTCCAGTTCATCTAACTGAGTTCCATCAGCTGATTTGTTCAAGAATGAGAATATTTCAGTTTGATCTTTCATAAAGTTTAACTTTTCTATTCCACCAAATATGTAAGCTTGGGATTTTTGTTTGATGTTAAGATTGTTCAAACAAATGTTGATCGTGTCTGAAGATGCAAAATCACCATTGCTCAACAATGCAGATGTAGTGTTTAGTGTAATATTATTGATATGTATTCTGTTGAATAGTGGCGAGTCTTGCTCCTCTTCTTCCTTGTCATCTTCAATATCTCCATCCTCCTCAATTATATCATCATTGTTCGAGTATTGGGGAAATCTTGAAAGATTCGTTTTCTTTGAGAATTGTTGCTTCCTTCTTTTATAGTCAGCAAGTTTGAGATCTCTATTGATAGCGTTCAAAATAGAAGAAACCGAATCAGTCAAAGGGGCCAACGCAATCTTGACAGCGTCAACGCTAATGTTTAAATTTGATGTTGAACTTAAACCTTCAAATTCCATTTGAAATGAATTGATATGAAATATCGTAACTGGATTTTGAGTCTGACTCGTGTCATTACTTTTATTACGCTCTTCTTTAACTTTGTCCTGCAAGTCAAAAGATTCATCAATTGCACTCATATAAATTGAACTAGCTTCCTCATGACTAAAAAGTGTACTTTCTGATAGGATTTCGCTTGTCTCGCTTGTTTCGAGGAGTTCAGAATCTTCTCCATCAGTCAGTTCGCCCTCTTTAGGAAATGTGCCTGGATTGACATCGGGTCGTAAGCAATTCAACTTGATACCGCTTGAAACCACTTTCCGCACTCCATTTTGAGTACTAAAGATCAATTCATCTATGATTAGTTCCATATCAATGTGTTCGGAGACGATTTTAATTTTAAAATTCTCCAACCTGACTCTTAATCGTGCCAAAGCCATTTCTACGGCTTTGGCCATCATTGAACTTAGTGTAGATGTCTTTTGGGTGCCGGAAGAGGAAGAAGAGCTCGAGCTACTCCGAGGTCTTTTTTCATTACTTAAACCAGCTTCATCTAACTCGTCTGAATCATCCATAATATCACTCATCATAGTGTTAGCAAATTCAGCAGTAGACTGTGCTAACAGAAACAGAGCGCTACTGATCATGTCTTCTTCAATGTCAATATCGGGAGATATGACCATTTCTATATCTTTAGCGTCAATATTGACTCCACCACTACCAATAATCACACCATTTGAAACTGGGTTCAATTCTAGTCGGCCAACTTGTCCATATCTTAAATTGAAGCCTAATGTTTTCTTGACTTTTTCCGGATCAAACGATATATTATTTAAAATGATATTGTTCAAACTAACTTCTTGTAAATTTGGCAACTTAATTTCGGAAAATAACGATAGTTGTTGTAGCACGTATAGCAATATTCTCTTTTGTATATTCTGGGGCATCCATTGTGGGCTCATATTATCATTTGAATCTGTCTAGTTCGCCTGTTCAATATGCCAGCTATTGAGATAAGGCAAAACTTTTTTATGAAGTTTGTTCGTAAAAACAAATAGATCAATCAAACAGAGTAGTGTTATCTAATCCAGATGTCGAATATAAGTCTGCCTTTAAAACGTGTGAATTCAGTGATCGTACTAAGAAGCAGTTGGCGGTTGCAGATTCACAAATATTCATGATCCACTATCGTCCTGTATATTACTTATCAACTAAAGCTGGTTATTGTATATATAGATTATATAGATTGTCCGAAAGGAGTAGGTTTCCAATTGGGTATCTCTTCAAAGAGGTATGATTTGACCACTTTTAGTCGTTTGGTAGGAGGTTCTGATATATTTTCCTGAGGAGCTTCCGGTTCACCCAATAATTCATCTAGACTTGGCACATCAAACGACTTTTTAATCAGGACCGATGATTTCAAACTGGTTAACCATGTTTCTATTAGTGTTTTAGTTTTGCCACTAATTTTATTTTTCAAGTTTTTTGAACCCAAACTTGTTAGTAAATTGTCTAGCAATTTTATTAATTCGTCAAATGTTGTGTAGTGATTGGGAGGGATTAATTCCAGCATAGATTCCAACTTGTTGACAAGATCTTCTAGTAGTTGATTTCTAGATGTAGAGTCATTTAACACATCCACAATTAAAAACAGTAGCCAATTTACCCATTGTATAATTTCAAATTGATGGGTAAGTTTCCAGTTCAATTTACGATCAATAATATTGTATTTGTCAGTATAATAGTCGCCAATACTAGATATTATTCGGTTAAACAAATCGATTTTAAACTGTTGACCAAATTCATCTAGTAAAGGTTTGTAAATTGTCAATAGTTTTTCGTTAAATTTATTTGACGATTTTGATTCTTGGTTGTATATAAGAAAATTATGATAAATCAAGACATTTATAATAATTTCGCTGGGATTTTTCTTTAAACTCTTCATATACTTCCAATATAATCTACCAATATTTGAATCATCACCAAATTTATAAATTAAATTTAAATTTGATTTCCGGATTTTCTTATAGTTCTTGAGATCAGAAGCTATAGGTGAGATTTTCGTTTGTAAATCATCTATTTGTAATTTTTGATCATCAGTCAATTTCTGCTCTTCCTCTTCTTCATCTTCGTCTTCATCCTCTTCCTCATCTAAGCACGTCCAATAATTATCATACAACCAGTTCAAAGCTCGTTTACAAGCAATTCTACAAATGGGTAATTCCGGTAACGATTCATGAGTACTCATGTGTCTCAACTCCACAAAGAAACTAGGTAAATTCAAACTTTTTGCTAATTGATATAATGGTATAGCATAATTGGATTGTTGAAAATTATCTAATAACCCATTAACAAATCTGATAATGGCCATTGAATAACTTAATTTCAATATATTTGTATCGGTATCATTTTTTTCATCCAACAAGACTATTGAAGTCAATAGCGATGTTATTTCGATGGTATGAGGTAGTTTACCTCTACTTAATAAGGCTTTAACCTTTTGAACTCCTCGGAAACGCTGATCTTTAGTTTCAAAGTCATAGAACCAACTTTTTAGGTCTAACAAGTCAGATTTGTACTTGTATACATGTATTATAGGGTGTTTCTTCATATAGAGTATGCCTCCATCTGAATATAAAATTCTCTAGACATATCTGTGCGACATCAAATCATGTCGCAAGGCTGCAAAGAACCAAATTTTTATTTTGAACACAACTTCAACTGTTCAAAGTGGGATTGATTGATTAACATATACTAAAGTAAAATTAAAACAATTATATGAATACTCCACAATATATGATTATTTACCCAATTATAATCCATTCAATTCAAATGAAATAAAAACTTTGGGAGTACTGGTGCGACATGAATTCGAAATTATTACACCATTCATTACTGTATACCAAGTATAAGATTTTACAAAAGAAGTAACAACAATCTATATTTCACATTTCCACCAGTCAATTTTTCTCCAGTTTATTCTCCGCTTAGTCTCTTCAACTAATATTTTTATGTCAATCTGTACGCTTGGTACAGTATGCATCTGTATTTTTGTAAGATGAAAACCATCAAGTTTAAGAAGATGAACAACACGAGGTATTTGCAAGGGAATTGCGTAAATAGCAAGTGAGATAACTAGAAAAAGCTCTACAAAGAGTATAGAGTTTGAATAAATCACACTGGGATTCTCAGAAACAAAAAAAGAACTAAACCAACTTCCTAGCTTGTATGATACCTTAATAAAATAAGATCTATGTCTATAAAATCCATGATACAAACAGAGTTAACGAGATTCAATATCTAATTAAAATCTCGGCTAAATGATATTATTATTTGTTGTAAATTACTATTTTCTAAGATCGGTCTAATCTTTATGCCGATTTTGTGGGGATTATTTTCGTTTTGAGAAAAATTTATTTTCCTTGTGATCTTGATAAACAATTCCTATATATAATATCATTCACCAGTAATATCTATCTTCATTATGTCTGGACATATCGAAGATTTAGAAGAAGCTTTTAGAGTAGTTAAAACAGGCGAGAACACTTGGAAAGGGGTTTATCCTTTACGGTTACCAATGCGAATGGCCCGAGGGGTTTATGGTGGTAATACAATTGCTCAAACATTATTGGTAGCCATAGAATCAACCCGAATTGGTGACGAGGTTTTTATTCCAGAAGCATTTCATTTATATTTTGTTAAAGCCGGTAACGCTAAAATTCCCATGGAATATGAAGTAAATAACTACTATGATGATCATATTTTAAAACAACGTGATATTAAAGTGATACAAAAGGGTAAGGTTATATCAACTGCCCTCTGTACGTTGAGACGACAAAGTGCTGGTGACGGTGATTCATCTAGTCCGACAATTTCGCCAGAAGTACCCGATTTAGCTTATAAATATCCGGATCCAAACAAGTTGCATCGTACTTACCATACCGATTATGTCCGTAATGCTTACTCCAATGAATTTGTCGATTATAACCTATGCCCCCAGGAAAATTCCATACCTCCCGCCGAACGCTGGATCACTGTATGGTCCGGCACTAATAACATTATCGACCCCAAGTATGAAAATACTCGTCAAGAGGTATCTGAACATATTGAACAGTCCTTGGTGAAAGTAAGTGATAGTGAAAACGGAGATGGTACTGCCATCATCCAATTAATGGACTCTGGGCCCAGTGAAATCATCCCGCCAAAATATCAAAAGTCGTTTCTGGATCCCATGTTTAATATTGTAGGGTTGGCCAATCTTTCCGATTCGGCGTTGTTGACCACACTAGCCAGAGTGTTGCATATCCCCTGGAATCCTACGGAAAACCATCCATTCTTAGAATACGATCGTTCTAAAGATGCCAAACAAATTATGATTCATTCGTTAAACGCCATACAATTGTTCCACTACTCAGCAATGTCTCTAGATCATCATATTTATTTCCACCTCGACAATTTGCAAGGCGAAAATTCTTTTGATATTGTGAAAGAATGGTTATGTTTCAACTACCAAGTTAAACGATTATCGAATAATCGTACTTTAGTAAGAGGTCATTTGTTTAATGAAAATAAGAAATGCGTAGCGACAGTGATCCAGGAGGGATTGACTTATATGATTAGAGGTATCCCTGACACCGTTAAATTGTGAAGGAAAAAATGGAAGAACGTAACTACCCATTGGTATTGATTACAAAAGGAACAAGTGACGCAAATGTTAGCGAAAGAGAAAGCTAGTTCAAGTGAACCTGATGTAGAATATTTAGAAAGAATTTAATGATGATAATGTTTCATCTGGTGATGAAACTTTAGGTAAATGAAACAAAAGCAATAGACAAAAATAGAAAACAAAAGAGGAAATGTATTCTACTAAATAGATATATTTAATTTGAATACTAAACATAATTCTCAATTTTTGACAATCTCAATTTTAAACCCTCTCTTACATGACTGTGATAAAAATCGAAGGATCTAATATGCATGCGAAGGAAATCAAGTTCCAATGAAAAATTTGAATCCAATGTTTGTCACCATAGGTATTTAAACTATTCCTACGTGTTTATCCGAATTACCATTCCATACATAGTACTCAACGAAAAGAAACGATCAATATCACTATTTTTAGATCAAAAAAGTGCCAGTCTTATCTGGTGGTAGAAACTGTAGAAACCAATCTAACACCTCGCTAATACTTACCGCCGCATTGGTCAAATATGACTCAACCACAGTAATTAACTTTTTCCTCATCAGGGTTTAGACGCCAGCTCAACAATACCTTTGTGTAATTTCCGTTAAAAATTGTTCCGTGGACATAACCGCGGTGAGCTCTTTCGTTTATAAAATCACAAGTAAAACCAATAACCATCTTGGGTCTACTGAGGTAAGCTCTACATGTAAACAACCACCAGGTTAGGTCAATGTATCAACATTATGCATAGGATTCAACATTCACCAACAAACTTTACTATACTTTTCGTCCCCTCTGTTTACCTGAATTTCTCCTCCTACTCTTCCGGGACATTTTGCAACCATTTTGGCCATCTTACATTTGGCTATGAATTTATTAGCTAACCGAGGAAAAAGAAATTACATGGTGATGAAGAATATGAACATGCTGATGATAATACCAACCGCGATGGTATGAATATGCTTAATATCAGTTATGTTTGCTGCAATCTAGCAAAACTATTCAACTCCAACAAAGTTTGGTTACACCCTTCCCATCGCTTCTCCTATCCTTTCCCATTTCCCCCTCTTCTCCTCCCTGGCTCATCGTATAAATCTCAAAGTCCTGCACGTGAGATCCCCTCCTTGGAAGAGGAGTAAAATACTACTGCGGTGCGGGTTTTTACTCAGCTTTTTTTGACAGATTGTTCAACGGTCCAACTATTTTATTTTTGTAGGAAGCGTGCTAAATTTAAATCCTATCTAGCATGGAATAATATTGTTGGGAGGGCGTTTATATATAATGCATTGTTTATGTAGTTTTTTTGTAGATTTGTTTAAGCATATTCTGAGATCATGACTACCATCTTACCAATTGGTTCTACACCAAAATTAGAAAGTCAATTCTCAATTAAATCCCAAGGTAATGATAAATTCATTGGTACTAAACCTTTATCTAAACCAAGTGAAAACTCAAGAGGGGTCTTTGGCGGAAATTTATGTGCTCAGGCCATCTTAGTTGCCCAAGAAACTGTTGATAAATCATTTGTGCCACATTCTTTACATTCATATTTCGTTAAGGCCGGTTGCGATGATATTGTTTGTAGTTACCAAGTTGAAAAATTGTCTAGTGGTAAATTCTTTGCCAATAGATTGATCAGGGTATCACAGAATGATGAATTGAAATACATTGTTATGATTAGTTTTACCACCAAAAATTCGATTGATAAAACTAAAAAAGATTATAAAAATGGCGGCAATCAAATACCATTTGAATATCAATTACCAGTCAATTCAGACTTTTACAAATATAACTTAAACGAAATTCCTACTAGATCAGATTTCGATTTTGGGAAAAATCTTTCTCATAAATTCCCCCCTAATTTTGTTGATGCAAATTTAAATATGGATGAACACAAGAAAACCGCTGGGGAACGGGATTTAAATTTTTGGATTAAGGTTGATGATAGGAAATCAAAAAAGTATAAGTATCCTGGTTTTGGAATCATTTCCGATTCGATTTTCTTAACTAGTGTATCGCGTATTTTACAATTACCTTTACAAAATGAATTTCCAATAGGTGCTACTGGGGCAAAGAACGATCACTTTCTTTCGGTTTCCTTGGATCATTCTATTTACTTTCATGATGACAAATTCGATCCTACCAATTGGACTTTTGTTAACTTTAAAACCCCTAGATTTTGCAATAACCGGGTTTTCATTCAAGCAGGTTATTATGATCAAAATGGGAAACTTTTTGCTTCGATTGTTCAAGAAGGTTTGGTTTTATTCCATGGAAAGGCCGAATTAAAAGCAAAATTGTAGTTGAATTGAGTGAAGTGATTGGTACTTGGCGGAGTACAAATATTATAATTTGATATTATAATACCACTAATTTGATATTAGGGATTTTTATAGATATAGGTTTGGGACGTTAACATAATATATAGAGTTAATGATTAATACATAATAATAATTAATACATAATGATAATTTAATTAAATACATTGTATCGATTGTAGAAAGCTGACCTCTTAGAGTCGTTGTGGTGTTTATGGTTTTCCTAAAATTTTGAATCGAATTCATATAAAATATAAGAAATAGGGTTAAGACTGACATTACCATAGAATACAAGAATGTAAAAGTTGCACCTCTATAAGACAATGACCATATAATTCTACCCTTTCCTATCTCGTAACCAGTTAGTCTTTTTTTTAATCTAAATTCACCTTGGAAGATAATAATTGTTATTTTAGTGGCGAAAAAGTAACACATTTGAAATACAAATTTGGTCTCCGGCTAATGAAGAAGCAACTACCTAAATTTAGCCATAAACAATCTCTGAATAACCCCAATCTTCTAACTTGGAGTTGATAGGCAATCCAGATGTATTGAATCTCCAACAAGGTTACCTAGGTGCATTGGAATGTTTGCTTTGCAATTTCTTTGAGACCCTCAGCTGAAATCAGATTAGATCTCTCAACCCTACCCAAATTACCTACTATATAGGTGTATATACAGCAATACTAAAATGTAGATAATCCAGAGTATATTTTTGTTATTTCTTTAAACAGTTATGGGATTCAATCTTTACATAGTTACATAAGCGGCTAATGATCTTTGTACGTTTGAATCAATTCAACCCCACAAATTATGCAGAGGAACTCTTCTCATTTTTTTCATGAGTTAGTTTTAGCTACTATTGTGATTTAGTTATCTCAGATATCTGAAATAGCAATTAAAATAAACAACCCTGATGACTGTTACTTAATTTAACAAATAACCAAAAATCGAAGTAGAGATATGAATTACACTGGCTAGAATAATCTACTGAAAACAACGGAGAATTTACAAACCACCACCTTTCAATTTTCGTTCATCTATCCTACGTAAGAGATATCGTTGGTTACAATTGTGCAGCTATATTAATATCCTTATATCCAAGACCATTCATTTCATTACTAATCAATTACAGATTCAATCTGACAGAAGGTCACCAAACCACACAATATACACTCCACACTTTAATGTTACTCATTGTTGATTGAAGTAGGGCTCACCACTACCGTGTATGTGTGAGGTGCACGAGTTGACCGTTTCATTATTATAAAGTTAACGCCGACGCCGATCTGCGTTGACCGAGGATAAATATCACAGGCTAAGCTCGTAAATGTCCGATGGGGCTAGCAAATTGTAAGCAAGAGAACTATAGTAAAGGTAGGTAAGGGTAGGTCTGAAATAGAAATGTACTATCAAAATGTAAATGATATGTGTCTATACTATCTACATCTGTAGATATAACCAGATGGTTCAATTGGTAAGCTTCCCCAGAAATTTTGATTTTCCTCGGTTACCCCCAAAAACATCACAAGAAAATCAAAAGAAATCAATCATTCAAATGTGCATCAACTCCGAATATAAATATTATGGTAGTTCCCTAAGCAATCTTTATTTAACAACATGTCTTTAAAAGAACTATACGAACAAGATGATATTTGCAAAATAGAAGAAAAATTCAGTTTAATCAAACAAGATGATCCCAAACATATTTATCTCGGTAAGTATCCCTTGGAGCCGTTTAGAGATGGCGCCAGAGGTACTTTTGGTGGCGAGTTGATCTCGCAAGGTGTTTTAGCATGCTGGGAAACCATTCCTGATACCCAAATGTCTCCACATTCCATGCACTCATATTTTGTTAAAGCCGGTAGTATAGAAAGTCCTATAAGATGGGAAATTCAGGAAATTTCTAATGGAAGGAATTATGCTAATCGATTAGCTATGGGATACCAATCTCATAATAACAAGTTGGTGTACACCATCCAAGTCTCATTCGTGAAGAATAACTCTGAAAAAGATCGTTATTTATTGACTCAAGAACGAAAATTACATCTCCAAAAGAAACCACAGAGTTTCTTTTATAAATATAAAAATCAACTTGATGATATGAATTATATTGAACATACCCATGATCTTCTTCAAAATGTTATTCCTCGAGAATTTTTGGAACCTACTTTTAATATTGATTTGAATGCTCAAGGTGGAGCCGAGTTAGGGTTCTTTGTACGAGTGAACGATTCAGAAAAAGCCAAAAATCAATTGAAAACTAAAATCACTATGTTGAATTATTTATCCGATAGTCTTTACTTGGGTACCTTGGTGAAAGCTTTGGGTTTACCAATAGTTGGACATGAATTTGACACTATGGACTTTTTCCGAGTTTCCTTGGACCATGCCGTCTTTTACCATGATACCGACTTTGATCCCTTGGATTGGTTGTTTATGGATTATAGATTCTCCCGATTAAATAATGATCGAGTCCTTTGTCAGTGTTCTGTATTCACCATGGATGGCAGAATGGTGGCATCTGTGGTCCAAGAAGGCTTGGTTCATTTCAAACCACAATATCTCGAAAGTATTGAGAAGAATGGTAAGGGAAAGGAAGTTGAAGTGGCAAAATTATAGACGTTTTGAACACTACATACCACGAAATGATTTATGATTAATGCCAATTTGGGTGCATGAGTATACGAAGCTAACCGATCACCCCCCGCATATGACAATGGAAAATATTCACTAACCATATATGATACATTCACAGTATTTTGGATAGATTTAAGTAATTGACTCCAGCTATTATTTCCAAGTACCAAGATGGGGGTTCACCTAACTCATAGAATATAGAATTTATTTTAATATTGTTTATTTTATGTATTAATATTTATTAGAAACGTTTTAAATAGTGCTTATTTAATATATAATAGAAATACGGTTAATTGTAGAGCCAAATCAATATTTGTCTATCTATTAAAATCTTGACAGTTATAGTTGTTTATTGCATGGTGACAACGGATCAATGGTCAAACATATCTTCCAACAAGAACTAATGTTGGGGTGGAATTCCACCGATATTATCAACTATATACTAATTGATATGGTAAAAGGTTCAATTTATCAATAGAATTTCCACTTCTAGTTACATTTCTTTTGAGATTTGCAATCCTAAACCGGAATACCGTTTGATAGACGGTTGATCTCAATAATAAACGTTGACTACTGTGAATAAATTGATCCGATAATTGATTATACCCCCAAACAAGTTAACTACTACACACGGTACACCTAAATCCGATTACATTATTCAAGAGTTGTAGCAATGTTGCAATTTGCGATATATTTCCGTGCTGCAAAATAAAAAGAATTAGTAATATTGTGGTTATATTTTTTAACACTATTGCTGGCGACTAAATTGATAAGAGATAAATTTATACAGCTCGGAAGAAACAAGGTTAAGTTTTAAATCATAATCATTGGTTCGTAAACCCATTTCTTGGTTTCCCCCCACAACATGAACGAATCTTGTTTTCGATTTCCTCGGATAGTGGTGTCGTACGAGAAATTAAAGTTGCAGTACAGGAGTGCAGAACATTTACCCGAAAAGTGAGGAGTACTCCTGCGGTTGGTTAATAACTGTTAATGGATAATAAAGTTTAGTTGAAGGGTCGGGGCTAACCTTAAAATAGATAGTTGCAATGAGAACAGACTAATTGAAGAACTGGTACGCATATTTGTGGTATGCTATGATATCGTCAATGATATCACGACGACAATCAAATCAACTACACCACCACATAAGCATTTCTACACAAGGAATAAGCAATTGACGCTAGTATAATTAACTAATCTAGCAAGTTTATGGTATATTAAAACCCATATACCCTCCCTCTGTAAGTAGTTTCGTACTTTATGCTTCTATTACTTCGAATTGTGTCAAGTTATCCATCAAAATTTATACTTTACCAAGAAATCCATAATAACGTATCGGTAATAGTTACAAGGATTGCGAATATTTTTTGTTCTTCTTAGGATACTTCACATGGAAATTCGATTTGAGAAGACAATAAACGAAACAAGGTGATCAGAGTACATCACAACCAGAAAGGGGGATGGCTCATGGATAAATCCCATTAACCAAAATGGGAAAAACTAGTGAAAAGAATACATGTCTAAAAGGTTGCTATATGTATCCTACATAGGGGTAATTACTTGAACAATGTAGCCTTAACTCCAAATGTCCAGATTTAGTCTAATCAATTGTCCCCTCTCGCTACCAGTTAAATTGAACCGAGCCGCCGATCCCCAGAAAATAAAAATTATTGCACCACAATTTTATCGGTTTCCATTGCAGGATTCATCTAATCATATTTAAACTAAAGAACTTGACCATTTTCTAAAAATATTCGATTTTATGTACTACAAAACATGAGCGTGGATGAACCCCCTTATCAAAATGGAGTGCCCATTGATGTTACTGAAGAGTTTGGCCTCGTAGAAGTCGAAGCTGGTAAATACCGGGGTAAAAAACCATTGAATAAACCAGCACCCATTGCCATAGGCTCATATGGGGGAAATCTTTGTGGGCAAGCCTTATTAGCGGCCATGGAGTCGTCGAGACCTGGATTCAAGCCTCATTCCGTACATGCCTACTTTGTCAAGCCGGTAACGAATAAAACTCCCGTCGAATGGCGAGTGGAAAAAATATCCGACGGATCAAATTTCTGCAATCGACAAGTTAGAGGGTTTCAAAATGGAAAATTGAAATATATTACTTTAGTGAGTTTAACTAAGAAAAATTCAAATAAAAAAGCTCAAGCTGAGTATGACAATTATCAAAAAGAGATGGCTGCCGCCAAAGCCGAGGGAAAAGAGGTCGACGAAGATGACGATGATGCCCCACAAAAACCATTTGGGTTTCAAACTCCGTACCATGATTGGTTCAAGAAAAGGCCGATCGAAGATATCGAGTTGGATCCTAGAGGGGTAGATGTTTTGTGTTTCCATAAAATTATCCCAGAATTGTTGACTTTGGAAGGTACCGAAGAGGAGGAAAAATTACCAGTGACTGAAAGAAAATTGTCTTGGTATGCCAAATGGGGAATTGATGAAGGTGACATGCACTACCCATTAGTCAATGTCGATGACAAATATCAATATTTTGGATTAGCAGTTCTTTCCGAATCGTTGTTTATGACCCGATTATGCCGTTCATTGAGAACCCCCGACGTTGACTTAACTGCACAAGCCGTTTACTGGTCGGTGACTTTGGACCATGTTATTTATTTTCACGACGACGATTTCGACAGCACCCAATGGATGGGTGTCACAACAAAACCAGTTAGACTAATCAATAAAAGAGCCGTGTGTGAAGCAGAGATTTACAATAGCGAAGGTCGTCATGTTGCTACCTGCTTCCAGGAAGCAATAACTCATCTTAATAATTTGGTGGATAATGCAAAATTGTAGTAGATACGAATGATGATTAATATATGTTAATGATAATATTATTGAAATAATGCGAAATAACACTATCTTGTAAGAGTAAATTGAGAGAATATTGCCACGATAAACCCTCGGGGTGAAATTAAATGCAATTAATATTAACCTAGCAAATATCAACATTTTCAAATTAAATGGCTAATTGAATAATTTCGTTTTAATTTTCAATTTCTAAACTTTTTTGACATTACCAGGCCATTTCATTCTCTTCTCTCCGTCTAGGACTGTTTCATGTCACTTTCTCCTTTCAAAAAGCCATCGGCCACCTTTGACTATTGAAGATATAGACTCCTGTATATTGGTTATTTTTTGGAACACCTAAATTAGGTTGTTAACATTTGAAGTGAACCTTGTGTGTTTGGTGGTGAAATGGATGAAATACTAGGGGGGATCAACCAGTCGACAATCACAAACTTATACAATGTGCTATCGAAGATATATACCAATAAAAACTTGCTAGTTTTGGACAACTCGCTTACTCCATTGATTAATTATTTAACAACATTTTCAAAATTAAAGCAATTTGGTAAATTTGAAAGTAATTTGATGTTTGATGATGACAAATTGACTGACGATGTCTCATTTTTGCGTGAATACTCCGGATTGATCATTTTGATCGAGCCTACGCATGAAAATTTATCAAGATTATCGCAAGTCTTGAGTTCAGGTGTCAAAACAATTGGCAGGAATTTAAAGATCAATATTATAATAAAAGACTTGAACAAATCATTCCTTTATCAATTAAATCAACAGTTTGACGGTAATTTGGATTCAATTGATGATATCTTATTGCTGGACAAAACTACATCAAATAAACTGATAAATATATCGGGTATGAGAATTTTCAATTGGCAGACTTTACCGATTTATAATAACGATATTCTCTTCTTAAATGAAAACATAGATGACTATTTTGACGATCCTATTAAAATCGTCAACTTGCTAAGCAATTCCTTCATCAAGCTTTTCCAACTTGATGATACCGATCAAAGTCTACCTAGTTTCAAATTGAAAAACATTTACGGTAAAGGTAATACGTCCAATTTATTAATTGATTTAATTGAGAAAGTTAAATTACCCGAATATTTGTCGAATAATTTGAATCCATTAGAAATTGAATTTTATAATTCAAAATTCATTGGTAATACTGATTTGATTGTTGTAGAGAGAAATTTGGATTGGACGTCAGTAATATTGGATCAGTTGAACTATCAAGGGTTAATCGATGATTTATTTGAAATTTCATTTAATCAAATCAAAAATTTACCCAAGAATGAAGAGTCAATTAATCCCAATTTAAATGATGATGAATTATATCCTCATTTGAAAAATTTCAATTTTTCGGCTATTGGTTCAAAATTGAATAAATTGGCCAAATCAATCCAATCAAAACAACAACAATTAAAGGGAAATGATTCCTTTGATTTAACAGAAATCAAAAAAATTGTCGATAATTTAGGTAATATTACTCAACAACAAGACTTAATCAAGAAACATACGTTAATTAGTGAACTGATTTTATCAATTATTAACCAAGACGATTCGTTCTTGCAATTTGAAAATGAATTATTTGAAATGGATTATAAATCCCAATTGGTTCAAATTAGACTGTTTTTAAATCAAAATATTAAATTCGACAATATCATTGCTTCCATGATTTTATTATCCATCACCAATGACGGTATAAAACAAAAAGATTATGATAGCATATTACAGGATATTCACGATAATTACGGATTGGAAATAGTATTGGCAGTGCAGAAATTATTGAAATATAATTTAATTCGAATAATTAA
This sequence comes from Candida sp. Y128-05E, assembly GCA_037042355.1. Taxonomy (NCBI): domain Eukaryota; kingdom Fungi; phylum Ascomycota; class Pichiomycetes; order Serinales; family Debaryomycetaceae; genus Candida; species Candida sp. Y128-05E. The sequence goes on along the minus strand of JAXQKE010000069.1, from coordinate 39,018 downwards.
TGACGGAGACAATTTCCTTAGTTTTGGTAAGAAGGAGATTGTTAATAATTTTGATCAAAATCTGGAAAAATTGGGGATTACCGGTGGTTGTGATGTTTATAAAAATAATTATACATTAATTGATAAGTTTTGGAATTTGCATCCACTTGATGAAGATGAAGCTGTTACTGGCGAAGAATTGATCGAAACATATAGTAATCCTTCATTTACTTTGCCTTCGAATACAGTTTCACTACTTTATAGAATAATTGAGTCATTATATTTCCGTGACTTTTTGAAGTATAAACCAGTGGGTAATTTGAAGAATCGACCAAATTGGGATAATTTGGGGATTGATACTATGTTTGATGGCAAAACCACCGATAAGAATATTGACGATAAGCTGGATTTGCGAGAAAAACGTAGTGAACGTAATGGTCGGAACAAACGTCAAGAGTACATTGTGATCATATTTATTGGGGGGATCACTCAGGGTGAGATTTCGAGTTTGAAATACTTGCAACAAAAGTTCAAATTGAATTTAATCAATAAAAAAATCATTGTATTAACTAATGGAATTGTTAACAAACGGAAATTACTTGAATTTGCCATGAAATGAAAATAAAAATAGAAATCAGATAGAATATGATACATTAACAAAGGTTGCTAGAAAGACTGTGCTTCACAAAAGGAGTTTATAGAATGTCGGGAAGAGAATAGAAGACCCTTTGCGTGTTTTCTTTTGTTGGTAAGAGAAACGTACCTGAGACTCCAACACCAGGCTGAGAGGTTTCAGATGAGTGCTAGAATGTTAGTAAACTGCGAGAGATTTCGCTGAATGGAAGAACGCAGTCTCTTGTGGAAATATGATACCAAAGCTTCCAAGCTGAATCTTCGCAGACTAGTGAACTGCGAGACAGGAAGAGCGCAGTTTATGTTCAGCAATTGAACCAATGATAAATAGAGTATAAATACACGGTCAATGAGTAAAGTTAACGACAATGGATGGGGATAATTGAGATAATTGAGATAATTGAGGCAGCGGTATCAAATCAAATGTAATGATACGTATAAGTATATAGTTTAGTAGAAACTTATAACCTGTTATACATGACTCTAATACATTTAATTAATTTCCAAGTTCTACAAGTCAAACAAAATGAAATCAGAATGAGGACAGCCTAACATCTAAACAAATATATCATATTTGTTAAACAGTACCCATCCTCATATGACTCGTTTCAATGTTTCACTCGTTACAATTGTTCGACTCGCTTCGCTCGTATTTCTACAAATGAACTAATGCATAAATTTATATTAAATTATAAATGACGAATATAACCTCCTCTTCTTCTAGATAGAGTCTTCAGCTTCTTTTTCTTGTTTCAATTTGGCGTAATAAGCATCTCTTCTAGCAACAATTGGTTTATGTTCAAATTCCCAGTAGGCGGTGGCCATGATGAAACCTATACCAAAACCAATAGAGATATCGGTGATGATTTTCTTCCTTAACATTCCAGTGATGGGTGCGATAGCCATGATTGATGTAGTTGTGTTGATAGTGTTAACTTTGTTGTATAGTTTGTTCTTTAGTTGATGTTTTGCAAAGGAAGTGTCTCCACCAAAAAGATTAATAAAAATTTCAACCAAACGAATTTTATTGGATGAGAAACTTCAATACAAACTAAATAACAATATCTACAATCTTTTTATTTAACTTTTAATAATGAACATGTTAAGATTAGGACTTAGAACCAATGGTTTAGTAACAACCAAAAGAGGTTTCAAATCTTCTACCATTAGAATGAATGATGTTTATGGTACTCCTAAATCAGGTCCTTACTCTAATATACCTTTCCAAATCAAAAATAGAAAATATATTCCCTTCCCAGTTTATTACTGGGGGGTTTTGACTTTCTTCTTTGCTTTCCCTTTCATGTCTTCTTACTGGCAATTGAAGAAATCTGGATCTTTACCTAAATAAATAATCTGAAAGATTGTTTAAATGAGAATGTAATATAAATAACCAAATATTTGGTTATTTATATTTACATTCTATCAATCTTTTATATTGATTGACTCAGAGTATAGAAGTAATGCATTCAAAATTAACTAGGGTATATACTATTATTATACACAAATTTATGAGACAGGATGAGTGTAGGTAAATCAAATGGAACGAAGTGGAATGGAACTAAAGCGGTTCCAGTTATTTACAATGACAATTGATGGCATTATTATTTCTACTAGAATTACTACTGTAATTATTATAATTATTACTTCTTCTATAACTATTATATTACTATTATTAATCCTATTTTTACTACAATTATATTACTATTATAATTATATTTCTACTACATCTTTACTTCTTTTCCCTATTGCTTTCTTGTTCCATTGACAATTGGCCTCGGGTTTGTAGTTATCACCCATACATAAACTTGTTGGCCGTTTTATGTCGCGCGACATTATTGTTTTTGGAGACATTAACCTCTTTGGGATTGAAGGTTTTGGTTTTATATTGGGCAACCGATGACGTTATACTTGTAAATGAATGAATATGGTTGATAATACTCTTCACTTCATTCATAAATCAAATCAATCAAATCAATCAATGAAACCGTTTATTCAAATTTATTCATAAATTTTCATAAATTTATTAGCATCTTTCCTATATTAAATCAATAAATCAAATCATTTACTCGCTAATCTATTTACAAGGATTGGTTTCATGAATATATTCAATTTTGGAAAAATAACAAATCGAGGTTTGAATCGAAATTGATTTGTTAAGTTCACTTATTTTTCAGTAGATTGTAAATTGGAGTTGAACAAGTATTACCACAATAATATATTTATCATACCTGTGTCGGCTTACAGTACGGCTCATGTTCTTTTCCTGTGCTATCACATATCATTTTTTTCTATTGAGCTAATAAATCTTAAGGACCGTTAGTTTATAGCCTACATCTCTTACGTCACAAAAGCATCCTTTTGTGGGGCTATTTCATTAAATAGCGGGTGATAGCCAATAAAAGATGGATAATGTAACACAAAAAGTAGGTTTATTTTAACTGCCGCTAATACTTTGATCTTATTGAATAATATCAGGAAGATAATAATTTTGTACATTTTGAAATATATCATTGATCTGTATGAATACTTACCACAAAGTGGTACATGGTTATTGCATTTATTTTGCAATGTTTGACTCCTTTCGATTTTAGAAAACAAATCGAGGATGATCTTCCAAAATTAAGTTCACTTTATAATCAGAAGATTGTAAATAGTACCAAAACTGATATTTGGGGCAAAGACGATACTCTAATACGAAGAAGATAATAATTATTGAATTATCGTAATATTTGAATAATTTTGTTCAACAATTTGAAATATATCATTGCTGAAAAAACAACATTGGCATTCAGTATTACATGGTTATTGCATTTATTTTGCCATACCTGACTCCTTTCGATTTTAGAAAATAATTCTCCCCTTGTACCTTCTTGTAGTGTGACACTAACCGTGCACCAGTTGCTTGGGTAATTCGTTTATAGAGATTCATCTAAGAAATGTATTTATTTCCAGTATATTTTAAGCTTTTAATATTTTGTATCTTTAATAAAATATATTTTTCAGGTACCATGATTCATCAAACTTCAAAATTGAAAACCTCTCCTAATGAAGTTTTTCATGTACTTCGAGACTAAAAATGAAATAAGTGTAGCAATTACGAGCACAGATGACCAAATGCAAACATGAGATATGCAAGGAGCTGGGATTCTCATTTCGAATTACAAGATTGTGAATTCTATCTCAGCAATTCGCTCAAAATCTCAACCCCTTAACCATAGTGGTTAACCCTGATTAACTTTATGTTGTTCTACCGTCCATCACTCCGAGTCTTTTAAAAAATAACCAATAAAATAAGCTTGACGTAGGCTTGGAAATAATTATACAAAGATGAATATGTACTTGAATTATTTCTTGATCAAGTTACTTCCTTGGAAGCATTATTTTTATCGAATTTGTAGGTGCTTTGTGGTTAGAGAATTTATTCATTACAAGTTGTAAAAATATTGATTGCTTTTACAAAAGTATTGATTTTAAAATATTTCGACAAAATATCAGATCATTGAATTGAGCCCAAAATTTAAATCTGGAAGATTTATCAACTTATTTCGTAAATGTCGAATATTTTATGTGATATCAACCTTCGAATGGAGAAATATTTCCTGGTTTCACAATATTATTTGGCCAGCCCATTATCCATATAATGGACGAGAATGTTCCACACGAAGTTTTGTGGGGAAATGGTAAGATTTGGACATCTGCACCCCGAATGCGCCCTTCCAAGCATGTATTATTGCGGAGTAACAATTACTCTTTGTTATTTATTTTCCATCAGCGATAGATGGGGTAATTTATTATCTGTATGTATGAGGTTAGTTCGATGATGTTATTAAAAGGTATTAGTTTTGGAATGCGGAGTATATTTCGGTTGTGCGTTCCAACAATTTATGAATACTTTTGTTGGACTGTAAAAAGTACTAGATTTATTGAGAGAGCTTGTCATGTATCATTATTTCTTTATGTTGACCGATTTCTGCGTAATTTGAACGTATCTTGATTTTTTGGATGTCATGGCGGAACATTCTTACCCATTGTGTTATTGATTTCTACTTTATCGAATTTCTCGACAAGCCACCGATTAAAGTATCAGGCAAGAATGGAAGAAGCATATTTGCAACTCAGGCCATAATTGAGCAATGCTCGTTGTTCTAAATTGTTTTTGCAAGGGATCTTGTTGTCTGACACATTTTGAATCTTAATTTTTTGTCGGACAGTCAATTTGTTGTAAGCCTCGTTTTGCAACCCACAGACTTTATCTTCAAAATAGCCCCAACCTCCCAGTGAGATTCCCAAAATACACCTTTATGAGCTACCAGGGATTGTTCGACGCCTCAAACTGATTCTTTGTATAATCTCAATAATTGAATCTCTTCATTGTACGTTCCGGGACCTAGAGAGAGATACTTAATCGGATCGAGAAAGGGCATTCCAATAGTGATAATAACAACCATTGAACCGAATTAAATCTGAATACTTAATCATTATTGTCAAAATGTAAACCAACCAGACAAAATTTGTAAGCAGTCTTTGCGGAAAGTTGCAACACTTTGCTAGCGTCGGCATGATATGTGTGATTGTAGCTTCGTTTCACACACATTGAAAAGCCCCACACACAAACAATGGATTTGTTGAATAGAGTTCTTAGAATATTAATATAGTGTGAAATAGATTTTAAGTCTTTTTTGAGCCGTGGTATATAATATTCAAGAATGCCGAAATCTCTCTGCCAATTACAAAATTGTCAATTTAATAAATTGTATCTTACCAGAAAGAATAATGAATTGATTTAACTGTTGAACCACACATTGATTCACATTTACTCACATTTCGTCACTTTTCAATATTTGATGAATAGAAATAAATTACAGAAATTACGAATTTTTGAAGATTTTGACAGATCTCTCGATTTCTAAATCGACATACATCCCAATCTCTTGGAATCAAAGAAAACCAACAACAAAATCTCCATGATAGGCTTCGTTATATCGAATTTACTGTAACAAAAATGTTTTGAACATACTTAATCCCACGAGTTATTAAATAATTAGACCAAAGTGATCGTTATTACTTTTATAAACAATTAGCCTGTAGTGTGATGTATATTTTGGACTAAAAGAATTAAAGATAGAATAAATAGATACTGTAGGCCGACAAATCACCACTTCAAAGTTTTTTTTAATGGTATAGTTGCAAAAACATAATATTTTCACGTACATGCCATTACATTGAATAAGTTCTTAATCATACGAATAAGAAATGAATAAATAGTTAATGCGCTTTTGTTGTTTAGTTATATCCAAACCAGACCATGTGTGATGATCAATACATGGTGTGAACAAAAGAAAAGAATACATGTAAAAAATGTCCGACTTTAATTCTAAGCAAACGTATTGATAAATATGATGACAAATACAATTCAAAACCAATCCACAACTAACATTTGATATAGACGAAGAATTAAAGACGGAGCATAAAAGTATCAACTTAGGGAGCATAAAAATATCAACCTAGTTTATGCTCTTTCCAGAGTTTTGGACTCTTTCTTTTGGTCTGACTTTTGAGACTGAACATTTGCTTTTTTCAATTGATCATTAATGTTGGATACGTGGTCATTGATGGATCCAACCGAGGCTTGTAATCCATCCATATATGTATGAATTTGGTTGATGGACGAGTTTATCGATTGTGATTTCAAATTCAATTCTGATTCATTATGTTGAATCAAGGAATAAACATCTTCTATGGATTTACCTGATTCTCCCAGCGTGTACGAATCTTTCTCTGAGATCTTACCATCCGTCATTTTTAGTTAGTATAAGGCCGCCAGCCAGCTGTATTATAAATGTCAGAAAGAAAATTTCCCCAAAAACTTAAATCATCCTGGTGAAAATAAATGACATCAATTATAGGGCATCTAGAAACTGTCTAGGTCTTTTGTTTATCATTGCTAACTGTTCGGAGATTCCTTTGGATCAACTGTGCTTTAGACTGTATGGTAGATTGTGCAACTTTCACTGTGAGCTTAGTGTCGTACAGATATATCATGTGCCTAGCACAGATACTATATCCAGACTTTTCCACCATAATTCCAATGGTCTACTCACTTTAGTCAACGCCTCCACCATTGTAACGGTATATCTTAAGAGTAACTGAAATCGATGAATTTCTTAAGAAGAAAATAAAATCTCAATAATATGCTGAGATGGTAGATCTACGTCATTTGTGGATTTTAGCCTATTCAAGAGTATTTTGTCAGGGGAGTTGTTAAACAGAGTGATGGAATTGGTACTAGTCTATTAATTTTCTATGGAAACGTTTGTACGTTTTATCGATTATTATACATCAAATATGAAAGGTCGTTGATTCTAACAGTCAAAAGTGGACCTGACATCTTCTACAGTTAATACATTATTCAGACCCATTATCGGAGGAGTTCTCATAAAGTATTTGCTACGGTTTAAGAGATCATCAAATAATGATGAAAGGTTTAACTGATATTTATGAGTTTGATTTTACTATTTTGATCATATTTATATTCGTATCCTATTTCAAATTGACTTTTTAAGCTAAAACAGGTTCAAGTAATCTTCACCACTTTTGATAAGTCATGAGAAGTCATTGATTACATCAGTGTCGGTTTTATATTTCTATCCATTGTTTTTTTGTCTATTTCAAAAATAAATGTAGGTGAATTGTCATAAAATAAATTTTAGGAGTTGTGGTATTGAATTGAACTATCTTGTAAATACAAAGGTATGTATACACCGTAAACGAAGCAAAACTATCACTAGAATTCTAAGAATATTACTAGAATTTTATTCCAGTAGTGTATTTCTATTGTTTGTCTATTTTTGATTGTTGAATTGATAATGGGATGAATTGAATGGATAGTAAGGTATACCGAATCAATAGCTGATGGCCCGGAATAGGATCCCATTATGAGCGAAGGGAATTATTTATACATATATTCTCCTTACAACTTAAGTACCCATTTATGCTCCATAAGTATACTCTGGGTATATGAGATTGTTGTATCCCCTGGAATGATTTTAAATGGAAATCAGATTATATTGACATAAATAGCACTGTATGAATTTTTAGCCTTATTTCAAACCAATACTTTGGAGTAGCGTTGGTATTAATTGAAGCTTACCCCGATATCCTGTTGATTAAGTATTCTTGAAGTTTCTATTTAGATTTTGACTTTTTCGATTGACTCTATATTTTCAAGTAATGGCTGATATAATCACCGGGACCATCAACTGTCTAAATATCCTTGGTGTAGAATTAAATCCTGAATCTGAAATCTAAGTTTTGTCCCTTTCCACTCGTCAGACAGACAAATAAAGTATATCGAAATAACAAAGATAGAAATCAAACCAGCAGAGTATATGGTAAATAGTAAAGTTCAATTGTCTAATTGCATTAGCCCCATTGAGAGTAGTTGCAAAAAAATACCAGATATACTTTTAATTCAACAATTACATCGTATATTGTACTTCATACATATTATAAACTCATCAGAAAGTAGGAATTTACCATGTTATCGAATCCAAAAACCCAACTCCGATGAATATTTTCGACGACAGACATACATTCGCCAAATTTTCACGGAACAGACATAACAACAAAAGTACAATGAATACGAACATTATTGTCACCAAATGCCGAGCAGCAGACAATAGACCCTTACGTTTTACGGTCCAGCTCATTAAACCAATAATTCAGCAAATGGATCTACCATAGGATTAATTTCTAATTTCTAGTCGACTCAACCTCCAAAAGACATATCCTTATTAATAATAGTCACAGCTGTTTTGTCACTAGTGGTATTTAACCCTTAGGAAGTACTCTTCAAGGGTTCTGATCTAACTGATTAGGAAGACAATTTTCAATAAAACCGTCGTTTCGAGTTTCCTGATTCACCAAAAGCCGAAACTCATCTAAATTGGAGTCAAATGGTAGATATATAAGAGGAGGTTATTATCAACATTATAAAACCATCAATTATAATCATTTTGATTGGTATACCTTTGTAAAAGTTTATATTACCAGCGCTACCATCCCAACAGAAAACAAAGTTTGTGTACATTAGTTACTTTTGAACAGACAATAGTATGACGATCAGGATGATGATCATTTCAATTTCACAAAAGAATTTAAAACCAAGGTCAAACCAATGTTCTTCAATGTAAATTGGAATTTCAAAATTTGTTTGAAATGGACTTTTGAAAATTACCCTCTACCATATAATCGTTGGTTTCAAATTGCAGCAACTATAGTTTGGAAATTTCCCAAGTTTTATTGTATTACTTTCACTTGCATTGTTTGAATGGCTTTGGATGAAATATAATTATATAAATCGGAATTTTAATACATTTCCAACCAACCTTGATACTTTTATTTTCAATCAAAATGAAGTAGAAGAACATTCACCTGGGTTATTCGAATATCGTTTATTCAAGTTTTTTATTAGATTACTCCATATTTTGAAATTTATCTTACACACTTAGCTAATTACATATGATGAATTGTTGATAAAGTAATGTTGTTCTGGTACTTATTGCGAGACTGTCAATTTTTATTAGAGAGATGGAAATAGTTATGTATAGGATGGAGGGAGGTGTCGTGACAGTGGAATAAGAGAGTTTCATCGAAAGATTATCTTCAATAACGATGGAATTATCTCGATCGGAGTGGATATTTATATTTTTATTAAGATGATACGAAGAGTTGTCATTAGTATCCTGATTTATGCACAATTGTTGTTAAAATGATATATTATGAACTGAGTGCAGAATAGTTAGCATTTATCCCATAACTTGACCATTATCTGGACGATTCTTTACATGAGACATATTCAAAACAATAAAGAAAAGGCGAGGAAAGTTGAGAAAAAGAAGGCTTAACGTTCATTTAGTTAACTTCTTACTATATTTATCCAACTTCAAATAATTGGTATTTTATAATCCCATTGAAATATGATAATTTTTACACTGAATGCAGATAGCTGAATTTATACGAATATAGATGGGAAAAATCGATTTACATATTCAGGATTATTGTCTGCTTGAAGGACCCACAAGTTTTGTTAATGAAGGTCAATACGTCCAATGGTAATGTGGTATATTCATACATCGCTCGGCCGGCGCTTGAACTGCTAGTTTTCGTGCTTGAGGGGTTACTAGGTGGAAACGTTAATGATAACATTATTTGCTCCTATTTTTCAAAAACTGATCCTTGACGGTTCTTCTTCAAACATGTCAAGTATTGGTCAGAAATATGCGGTATCACTAAGACTACGAAGATAAGTTTTGATTTTCACAATCAGATCCTTTTCTGATCGGCATCAATTTCTTTGACAATCTCAAGTATTTGCAAATGTGGACTGGCAAGATAAGGCACTAACGCCTGAAATGAGGTTATATTACCACCGTCACACATTTCTGTCGGAATATATTTTTTGCGTCATTACCAAGAGTGCATAAATTTGGATGTTGATCAGACACCAAATGAATGTCTGAAGCAATTCCTGATTAAAGAGCATCCGTTAATTTTCAAAAATGATTATGCACAACTTCGAATCTCGGAACATTATTTTCAATGTCTTACAACTTAAATTACAACTATTGAACCGAGATAAGGGGATCAAAGTATTAAATATTTAGAGTATTAGTATGTATTATGCAATATAGAACTATAGATCAAATTTTCATTCAATCATTACACATCGAATCTTACACGTTTTGGACCACTGGAACCGAAGTCTTGTTTTCTTTTGATACTTGATTTCAATGATACCAGTGGGATTGGCGGTTCATATGGAATATAATCAGCATCATCGTCTTCGGCATCTTGCCCAGTTTGATAATTCATTGGCGTAGGCGATTTTATTCGAAGCTCATCATCATCAGATTCGTGGAGTAAATATGGCTCTTCCTCTGTTCCAATTTGTTCCGGAGCTGTAGCAGACTGTTTTTCTTCGGCTTCCAAGCCAAAGGAACCAATATCTATTCCCAATAGATTTTTAGCTTTTTCATCTTTTGTATCAAAATCAAAACTATCGAAACTAAATCCAAGAGAATTTACTTTTGTTTCTGGTTCTTCATTCCATTTGGGCTCACTCTCAGTTAATTTAGAGTCATCCCACGATAAATCAGCTATTACTCCATTTGCTTTAGTTATACCGCCGTTGCTTGTACGATTTTCCTTGTTCGAATCATCATTATCTATGACTTTAAAGAATTCATCCAATTGCTGTTGATTTTTAATTCTTTGCAATTGCAAATCTTTTTTCTTTTGTCTTGCCTTTAATTTTGGTGATAATCGTTTAATTATATCATTTTGACTATAGCTTTGTTCATCTAATTCTCGCCGTATTCCCACAAATCCATTATGAAAATATCCTTTATCAAAATCCTCCCGTTTGCTCAAAAATAGCGTAATACGATCAGTCAAATCATTAATTCTGCCAACTAATTGGTTTCTTTGAATTTCCATATCTTCAAGGCTTTTTGAATCTTTAGTAGTTAGCCATTCTTTCGGTATATCCAATTTTTCAATACCATTATTTATATTGATCACATAAGTTAATAGCACTCTTGCTTCTCGTAGTAACATATCTGGCGTTAACCGGGCAAGATTTATATTGTTAAATGTATTATTTCCAACAACAGCTGCACTAGCTATATTTGCCGTACTATTTTGGGAAAAATTGTTATTATTGTTGCCTCCATTTGGTATTGAAGTAGCATTAATTATAAATTTTTCAATTTTTTTGATTAAATCTTGCGGGAATAATGGTAAACCAACACCGGTCTTAGCATTAGTCCAAGTTTTGAATAAATTGATTAAATTTTGTCTTGTTGGTGTATCAGGCACAACCGAATAAGTTTCCGTGAATACTCGATATAAATTTTTAGCAAATATTAAATTATAAGGACTACCAATATTTTTACAGATAGAATCCAATAGATACATCACATATAATTTATGTTGGGGTAACGCTTTCTTGATTCTAGCCTCAATCATATCACATATTTCTTGTGCTTTTTCAACATTTTGCTCTGCAATAGTTGCCAACTCCGTAATGACTGCTCGAGAATTTATTGTTAATGATTGTAATAATTTCTGATAGTATTCATGATCAAATTGTTCCATACTTAGAAAGAATGTAGGGTATGTTATCAGTCAATTATTAAAATTAAAAATCAACAATGCAAAGCATCAAATAGAAGTGATGGTGTTAAGAGTATATGGTAATGAGTACAGGCTTTTGTTTGATGATATGAGGTTACTTATGTCGAATCAACAGGTAAGAATCACAGTTTTTAGTATATCACCTATCTTTAATTAGTAGTTAAACTAATACCGGTAATAACAGTTATCAGATTAAATTCAATTTCTTTTCTTTGTTTTGTTCATCTGTGCAATTAGGGAGTGCACACAAGATTCCTTAACTGGATTTTTTATAAAATGGTGAACCCAAAACACCAGGAATAAACCCGTTATTCAACCTAGAATGATTCAATTTACCTATTTTCACTCCATTGGGTAGAGGATTTGCTTTGCCGCCCACTTTAATATGAGAAGAAATCCCTGAAGCAACTTTTATAACCGAAGAACGCGATAGATTTGGTCTTTTATATAACTCAGTATTCGACCTTCTTTTAAGACCGGCACTGTTAGTGGTTGTACTGGCACTGAAACTTCTTCCGGAACTATAGCTTCCTGTATTTGGTTTAGTAAAAGTCATCATCAATGGACTGGAAAAATTAGATATATTCGTAGATTCAGCAATGAATGGTTCACAACTCGGAGATGGTTTGTCATTCATGATGGGAGATATTGTATAATTGTTTGATGATTGGAAATCATTTCGAACTAGACTATCTTTTATCTTATTCACAAAATTAGACGTAATTGATGGGTTTGATGGAGTTATTGGGGCCGATTGAACTAAATAAGAGGATGATGATGGATTAGCATTAGCGTTAGATAATTGTGATTTCAATGATTTGACTTGCTCTTTTAACGAATCGACATTATTTGTCATTTTAGTCAATTCATCTTTTGCAGCCATTAAGTACTGTTTTTGCTCTTTCGTTTTCTGGTACAACATCCTGTTCTCCCTTTTTGACTGCTCTACTCTTTGAATCAATGCATTATATTGAAATTTACAAGAACTTATAGTAGAATCAATCTGTTTTGTTATTGGGGTGAAGAAAGTTTTCAAATCTGGGGGTAAATTTTCATCCACCGTCACCACCGAGATGTTTCTCGCTTTACAAATAGGACACACACTTTCCTGATCCATGAAATCTGGATATGGGTTAATATAAACCGGTAATGTCTCGTTTTAGTATACCATACTTGCTAAATGCTTTTTACAACATATATGAGCACAAGAAGTCAAAAGAAAACACTGATCCTTATCAATTGAGCTAATATCCTTACAACAAACACCACAGTAGATGTATGGTAAGTCCAAATCCATGGTATATCGTAGGTATTCAATCTTGCAACCAACCGTTTCTCACTACACATTTTGAAAGTTGACCGTTTCCGGCAGATAACCGAAGCGGAAGCGGCTCAATAAAATTTTTGCAGAGTTGAGTCAGAGTATAAAAGTAGGTTATTCGACATTGAATAGTAAACTCTCGAGATAAAGTTAGTTTAGGATAATATAATTAGCATGATTAGAGCAGCTTTTAAGAAAAATGCATCGGTTACTCCAGGGTTCCGAGGATTTGCATCATCAAAGATCATTCTGGATAAGATCAAGGTAAAGAATCCAATTGTTGAATTGGATGGGGATGAAATGACTAGAATTATCTGGCAGAGGATTAAGGATAAATTAATCAACCCATACTTGGATGTTGACTTGAAGTATTACGATTTGGGAATTATGGCTAGAGATAAAACTGACGATCAAATCACCATTGATGCTGCCAATGCCATCAAGGAATACGGTGTCGGTGTCAAATGTGCTACAATCACTCCGGATGAGCAAAGAGTAGCTGAGTTTGGTTTAAAGAAAATGTGGTTATCCCCAAATGGTACTATTAGAAACATTTTAGGCGGGACTGTGTTCCGTGAATCAATTATTATTCCCAGAATCCCCAGATTGATTCCAGGTTGGGAAAAACCAATTGTTATTGGGAGACACGCCCATGGTGATCAATACAAGGCTACCGATTTAGTTATTGAGGAGCCAGGTAAGTTGGAATTGGTTTTCACTCCTAAAAATGGGGGACCAGTCGAGACCAGAACTGTGTATGATTATAAAAGTCCAGGTGTAGGTTTGGCCATGTACAATACTGAAGAATCCATCATTGGTTTTGCCCATTCTTCATTCAAAATGGCATTGTCACAAAGTTTACCATTATATCTTTCGACCAAAAATACCATTTTGAAAAAATATGATGGTAGATTCAAGGATATCTTCCAAGAAATTTACGAATCAACTTATCGTACCCAATTTGAATCGCAAGGTTTATGGTATGAACATCGTTTAATCGATGATATGGTTGCGCAAATGATCAAATCCAAAGGGGGTTATGTTATGGCTTTGAAAAATTATGATGGGGATGTGCAATCAGACATTGTCGCACAAGGGTTCGGATCCTTAGGATTAATGACTTCGGCTTTAATGACTCCAGACGGTAAAGCTTACGAATCTGAAGCCGCCCATGGTACAGTCACTAGACATTATAGACAACATCAACAAGGTAAAGAAACATCGACAAATTCAATTGCCTCGATCTTTGCTTGGTCAAGGGGTATTGCCCAAAGAGGTAGATTAGATGAAACTGCAGATGTAGTTAAATTTGCCGAATTATTAGAAAAAGCCACTATCGATACCGTGCAAGTCAATGGAATCATGACCAAAGATTTAGCTTTGGCATGTGGCAAGACTGATAGATCATCTTACGTGACCACCACTGAATTTTTGGATTCAGTAGCTGACAAATTGAAAGATGAATTTAGAAAATAATCTCAATTTCAGAATTTATAACTTGTATAAATCATTTACGTAATATAGCAGCCGGAATTGCTAAATAATGATTTTAATGACATATAGAGACCAACAAAAGGTAGTTTCCCCCGTAGAGTTTTCGCTAATCTTGAATGACTTCGTCGAGATTGAAAAATATTCAATTACGCTTTTTGCCATGAACCCAACCAACCACAGCTATGATTCACGCAGCTTGCACCAGATATTATTATTCAAAACTACGATGTAAACTCTAGAAAATATCTCTGAAAAATAAATCTTGATCCTCGAATCTGAGATACAATTGGCGATGTATTTAGCAAACATCTAGAAGTCACTTATTCTAGAGTCAAACATCGGGTTACAAGCTCAAATATTAGATGTGAACCCTTCATAAAATGACTTGACGAATATTTTCGTGAATACATTACCGAAAATAAGTCCGAGTTTGAAAACTAGTAAGTATAAACTAGAAAGTATAAACTAGAAAATATAATTTAGATCAAGGACTCGAGTATCGACAAACCTTCGACGTAATAAAAATATTCAAAATATTCTTCTCCATGTAAATCAATCAAGGTATAAATATTATTAAGGTAGGATTGATTGACTTCGAAGACAAGGTTTGGTCTACGGCCTCAAAAAGGCTTGGTTGGAAAATTTATTTGAGCCAGAATTTGACTAGCAAGAAAATAAATTTGCCCCTAATGTTTCTACAATGATTCCTCATTTACGGGCTTTAGATCACTACATGATCACTACATGAGCCAGTATTTTTTGGTTCAATCGATGGAAAATAATGATAGTGAGGGAATGTTCACACAGTAATCATACTTCAATCCAAGGAAATATACATTTCCGGAGCCAAGTTGGATTTATCTTAAAAAATAAAATTAGACTGAAATAACATAAACCCTTTCGCTTCAACTCTACGATATAGCAATGGGAGAATTTTATTTTTGTGACCAACCAATTTGAAAGATCAACAACTGTATACGAGAATTTCAATGTAAGGGCTAAAATGAATATGCACACCCAGATAAACTATTAAACTTCGAGGCGAGTTAAGAGCCAGAAATGCATCGAGACAGTCTTTCTTGGCTGAACGGGTGGTGAATGTAGGAACAATGTCTGTAAAATTAATCGTCGGTTTGGATAAATCATCGATATGATTGATGAACGAAACAAGATTTATTCGATTGTCCACCTTCCCCATTGGTATGGTGTAAAAGCTTAATAGCGACATGAATTAGTGGTGATGCATATTTCAGTCGAACAATTTTGGAGCTCATACTGTTACCGAGCAAAAATATTACCCCATAAAAAGAATGGACATTATTACCGGTGTCTGGTAATGGCTCCACTTGTTGATATGTATCTCCCTTCATTTCCGGCTTATTGTTGGCAAATTTATGTTAGAGTGGTTCCCCGTTCAGCTCTTAGATAAAGTCCCCATGTGACCTAAATAAATTTCCGATCTGGTATCTCATATAAGTTTCATTCGACGGAGATTGGCGGTAGACGTAAATATTTTTTAGATTTAATGCATATGTATAGGCTTGATGTGTTAGGTATGAGCGATGAACAACGAAAACAAATGAAACATCAAATACAAGGACAAACTAGGGAATTTACATTGTCAAGGAAAAAATCCAAAAAAATATTCTTGATAATATGGGATGCAATTACCCAAACCTGCCTCATCAGGATAGATAATGGAATAATTATTAATTATTATTCCAGTATTGTAATTATTTTAACCAAATTATTTTTAATATGCCATGTTGGGAACACGAACGATTTAATCATCTTTATATATATTAATCCAAATCTATCCTCCTACTGAAATCGTCGAATTTAGTTGTGACAGTTTATTTATTTATTTACTTATTTGAGTTTTTATAATTGCTTCTAAAACTTTGGAATTTGAACTTGTAATATTCTGGTTTCAATTTAGTACATACTAAAGTTGCAATCTATATATCCGGACTTTGAGTATTTGTTCATTTCATAACCCTGGGACACTCGGATATCTGATTCATTAAGATTGATTAACTTCAATACTGATTCAGGCACCATATTTTCTCCGTCGATCCTTCAACTACGAAACATCCCCTGTCGCCCCTTTCATACTTCGGGAACAGATTTGGATCGCAAGACAAGCAGATTTACAGTTACCCTTCCGTCAAATAAGTTTTTCGAGTTTGCGCTTCCTTTTCCACTATGAATCCAAATTCGTTCGCTTCATGCACGTCAAATTTTGCCATGGGTACTAATCCTAATTACAATATCAAGGCTAGTAACCATGAAAATGGTAGATTAGGTTTATCCCACTATAATTATAGTGTACCAACAAATTATAATAACACAAATAACAGCCATATCCATAGCCATAGCCATAGCCATAGCCATAGCAATGTTAATAATAATAATTTCCATTATCCCAATATTTCGCAACCAATTTATAACCACAATCAATATTCAATGCAAAATCATGTTGTCAATTATGATAATGGGAATAATGACAAGTATAGGGTATACCCAGTCAAGGTGATAAATCAACAACATTTCAATATAACCCCAGGAGATTTTCAACCTTACACCTCATTCCACACACATCCTACTTCCAAGAAATTAGATAATTCGAATCAGGCCAAGAAAATCAGAAAACCCAAGAGTGACAAAAGAGGAAAATCATCTAATAAAGGTTATCATATTTCAAGTGCAAAATCTTTTAATCAATTGAAATGTAATTTCCCCATTCAAAAGATTCAAGATAATAATCGCTTTGCACCTAATGTTATAGGATATCTTCAGAATAGCGTCTATCCATCGATTGAAATTAAGAAATATTCGACTTCGGCTTTGGATCCTCAGCGCAACTACCTTACGGTTTACCAATATAAAGTCAATAACCAATATATTATTTGGGATTATGAAACGGGATTGGTCCACTTGACAGGGATGTGGAAAGCTAGTATTTCCAACGACCTCAATATGGATACAAATACACCAATAAATTCATACGGTTTGAAAGCTGACATTGTTAAATTGTTAGAATCAACCCCCAAGAAATATCAACCATACATCAAGCGTATTCGTGGCGGGTTTCTTAAGATTCAAGGAACTTGGATGCCATACAAATTGTGTCGAATTTTGGCCAAACGTTTCTGCTACAGTATTAGATATGAGTTGATTCCAATATTTGGCGTTGATTTCCCGGATTATTGTCTTAAACCTAATGAGTTAGGATGTGGTGAATTGAAATTTGATCAAATGACTCGCGAAGAAGAATTGGATTTACAAAACTCGTTAGCACCAATCGTGGAACCTATCGTCCCTACTATCACGACCCAAACAATTTTTTCACCAGCGAATCCTCAAGTCATACCCACAATCACCCCACCAATAACGTCATACAAAACACTTGATACACCTAAATCGTTATCAAATAGTCCTAATAATCAATCACTAGTTAATGATAATTCTACCAAATTGCCTCGTTTTTATGATATATCCATACCAAGAAGGAATTCAGAATCAGTATGTCCATTAGAACCTATATCACCCCATATGAAGTTGCCGTTGCCTTTACCAAAGACTTCCTCAACCAAATTACCATCTGTAAGTTGCTTAAACATTCCGCAAATTACATCACCAGACCCTACAACCATTACGCGGAATACATCATTAAATTCTGAATCTTCCACCCCCAATTCAGCAATGTCGTTATATTCCAATTCTTCAAAATCGTCAGAATATGATGATATTGTTGATATTGTTAATGCCTCGAAATGTCTCCAGTCGTTCAAAGAAAGCGCAAGTCCTAGACGCCAGGGTTCATCAGGATCAACATCCTCAATCAGCAGCTTGATCCCAGCTTTTGAAGCTGGAAATAGAATGGGTGCAAATTATAGTTCTAATTATACATGGCCGCAAGTTGCTTCAGAAAATCCTTCCCCATCGACTCTTGACGTTAACTCGTTGCGTTACCTTAGAGTTAGCAACGCCAGACAAAGTGTGTCAACCAAACTACCACCGTTGAAGATTAATGATTTGATATCATGATCAACAGACTTTTCAATTCTCAGAGAATACTCTCTCATAATACACTCATTACCTCGTTTGACTTCTTGTAATTTGCATTTTTAGAACTAGTTTTACTTCTTGTATACAGCTTATCGTTAAATATACAGAAATCTGTTTAAATTCACTACAAAACGTAAGTTTTATGTTTTTGTCGATTTTACAGCCAAAATTATCAACACATTTGAAAAGTGTCGCATGTTGTAAAATCGTATGTGGTGATTACGACATCAACATAAATTAACACACAACATGGAGTTCTTGGACTACGATACATTCCTGAGTGAGGCGAATGGACGTGAAGATGCTCCAGAATATGTAGCTCCTCAGATCCAACCTGCATTATCCTTGCCTATTTCGTCCAATATTGAAAACATTGGTAAGAAGTTCACTTCGTTGAACAATCTCACCAGAAGTCTATTATCACGCGAAAATTCCACTACAGAGGTCCATACTGATGTAAAAGAGAATGAATTAGCTACAAAATATGCCAACTTGTCCATATCAATGTTGAAATCGTCGCAAACCACAAAAGATGGAACATCGAAAGATGGATTGACGGATTCCATTGATGACAGCTTACCAGAGCCATCACAATATAATTCCTTGTCATACCGATTATCTAGGGTATTGAATAACCCTTTAAGTGATTCGGCAATCAGGGAATATTTCACAATATTGGAGGACAATTATCTTGACAATTATACAAATTTAATAGAACCAGGGGTGTTTGGTTCGATGTCGAGGAAAAATCTACGAAGCAAAATTGAAGCGGAAGTGATCAAGAATCAGAGTCAGATATTGAAAGAGTTTCAACCTGTAGTGAAAAATTTAAAAATAACCCAAGATCGGGTTGAAAAGCTCAAGAAATTGACCCAGGAAACAAATGACAGTATCAATAAAAATTTCCACCTGTCCAGCAAGTTAAATTATGAGATTAATGATTTGAATACTGCAAAAAATACCGTGAATTTGAAAAAACATTTACTAGTGGCATTCAAAGCTAAGTTCACCTTGAATGAGTATGAGGAGTTTGTATTGACCACAGGAGAAATTAACGAGGAATTCTTTGATACGTTAAAAAAAGCAGAAACCATTAATGAAAATTGCTCGATTTTATTATCAATCGATAACCCACAATTAGGAATGAAAATTATGAATAAAATCACGACAATCACTGATAAAGCTATCGAACGGATTGTTAGCTATACCAATAAAACCTTGGATAATTTGTTTTCTTTATCTTCGAGATACCGTTTAGTCACTTTACATCAATCACTAAGATTCTTGAAGGGAAAATTCAATTATTTTAACGCCATAATTGCCAATTTCACCGAATCAAGATCAAAGAATTTGGTAGACGAATTCATGAACCAAATCCAAGGCTCTATACCAGACAATGGCTCAACTATTCGAAAAGGATCAATTTCGTCAGCAAGACCAATCTTCGTCCTGGCCCATGACCCAGTTCGTTATATTGGAGATTTATTAGCTTACGTGCATTCGACGGTGGTTAATGAATCAGAAACGATATCGAGTATATTCACCATGGAAGCTTTGGATGAGGAAGAGGCTCGTGAATTCAAAATAATTACTGACGATATAAACAACAAAATATTGAAGGCATTATCCAAACCTATCAAATCAAAGATTGACCAATTGATCTTTTCAGAAACTAAATTGTCGACCTTATATTCTATATATGAGCTTGTGGAATTATACACAATGATGCTTTCCAAGCAATTACCACAAGATTCAGAAATTATGATCACAATTCATCAATTGGTGGAATCGTCACAAGAACGTATTTCCAATATTCTCTCGAATAGACTTGCGACTATTTTAGACAGTGAAGAGGCGCAAAAGGAATTAAATCTTGATTTACAAGCACCCGAGTGGATTGTCGAATTCTACTCAGACGTTCTACCAATAATAGACCAAACAACTACCGACACAATCATAAATCTATCAGAAAAGGATAACATTAAGTTTTTGGAATTGATTATTGATGAACCAGTAAAAATAATCACTGAACATATCAATCAAAGCAAATTATTAGTGGAGACTGAAGATCAACTTATAATTAAGGTTAATTTCCTCGACTTGATCCTTTCAAAAATCATGCCATATACTTTGCTAAGTGACAAAGTTTTGGAAATCAATGAACAAATCACTGGATTAACCTCGCAATTGGTCCAATCACAATTAGATGGTCTACTTAAGGGTTGTGATCTCTACGATCTTTATAATGTGATGAATATGATTTGTACTATGAGTGATGATTTTTTCGATGTTTCGATATATGAGCCTATAAAAGAGAATAAGTTCTTCACTAGTGAAAGTATTAGAAAGGCAAACATCACTTTGCAAGAGTTTTTACCGAATGCATTAATGGAAATCCAACAAAAGCTTCTTAAGCTCAATTCTCCGATCATAGCCAATGAGGTTACTACCGATTCATCATTAGAATTTGTTAAATTCTATAATAAATTTAATCAAGTTGTGATTGAGTATCTCGATATAGCATTTACCTGGTCTGACTTTGAAATTGCCACGTTACTTGGTATCGATAGTACATACGAAGATACTTTGAAATCACCAGATTTAGAATAGACATTATATATTCAATATTATTTATTCTTCTCGAGTGGGAATTTTTCCTCTTCCATAACCATCCTTAGCATAATAATCCATAGGGTAATTTTTCCCTTTCCATTTAGTATCCTTCTCCAAAAGTATCATTGCTTCATAGGGTGTTAGCAAAGGTTTATTGAAGGCGTATCCCCAATCAATCGATAATCTTGGACAAGCGACTTGAACAAATGCATCGACATCAGCAAACATGGCAAGTTTCTGGGGGAATATTTCACTCAAGATAATTTTGACTACTTTGATCCCCTTTTCAGTAAAACCTTTTTCCAACTTGTCTAGAGTGACCGGATTACCCTGTCTACCTAGCGCTCCCAAAATCAACCCGATTTTCTTTGATTTTGAGGCGGCAGCAATAGCATCGTCTCTTACTTGAACCAATTGGTCATGGTCATAATATTCTCGAGTGAATTTCCTGGAGTAAGGGTCATATCTGAAAGCCGGAATGTCTGGATTATGAATAAGGGAACTTTCAAGATGGAATCTACCATCACCAATGTACAAAGTGCCAGATATTTGGGATTTATCCAATCTCGCAGAAGTGCAGCCTAATAATTCACCTTTTGATAAGGGTCTGGTTTGCGGAGGTATAAGGAAAATCGGTTTTTCCTCGTCAACTTCTAACTTAGCTTTAACACTATGAATCGTTGGATTGAATTGGATGGTTCCAAATACGGCTAATTGAACACCTTTATCGAAATTTAATTTGATAGTATTTACAAGATGGGTTTCGTCGATGTTTATAGTGACAAAGACATACAATACTTTGATTGCGGTAATATCTATGGGCACTAAACATGAATGTGCGTAATGGACAATAAAGTCACAATCCAAGGCTCGGGCAGTATAGTCATCAATACAACAAGCACCATATGAAACATCTCCCATTACAACTGTCTCCACATTACAGAACTGTTCCAATATATCCGATACAATCAAAGAATAGATTAGTAAACCTTCTGGCATTTGTAAACCCACTCTTGTAGCATTATTTTTACGTATATTCCACACAGTCTTATGGATTTCAAAGTTATAGTTCGATGGTAACAATCCTATAGCCTGGTTTAAATCTTTATCCTCCAATATGTCATCTGGTATCTGATTCATTACTCTACCAACATGTTGTTTTCTCACAGACGTTGAAACCAATGCTTTATCCCCATTTTTTTCAGTATCACCGACCTTTCTACCTACAAATCTCTTTCTAGGTACCTTCTTAGGTCCACTCTCCACTTCTGTAGTCATATTATACTTGATATAAGTTTAGTAAGCTGATTTCCTAGTGGCCGTCATTTTGGTGCGCGATGAGCATTGTAAATCAAAAGACTCCAATTGATAGTAGAACTATAAACAATGATTACGCCATTCTTTACTATAGACCAGGATGAAGAGTTTGTATATATAGATGTGAAGGTGAGCCATGTGAGATTCAGTGCCCAAAATATAGAAATGACAGTGGATAATGAGGTTTTTATCTTTTCATTGAACCCATACTACATCAGAATTCGATTGCCATTCCCCTGTATTGATGATGAGAGATCGCATGCTAGGTTTGATTTACCCAGTGAATGTGTAAAGATTAAGATCCCCAAATTGACTAAAGGACAGTTCTTTCCAGATTTGGATTTGACTACCAAGTTATTGGCTAGAACGGCGAATGTTACTGAAGAAGATACTAAGGATGTTAAAAAGCCCATGATTGAAGAGATGGACGTCGATAATAATATTAATCACGATGTTAAAAATGTTATGGATGAAGGGGAAAAGTTTAATTGGGAAATATCCCAAACGGAAGCTAAAGAGGAATTGGTCAATGGTGATGTCTCTTTAACTAATATCAAGTATGGTTTCAATAACCAGTATGAAAGTATTGTAAATGTTTCAATGTCAAATGGGAATGATATCAATGAATTAGGGGATCCAGAAACTACGCCAGTAAATGATAGAATCTTAGAACGTTTGATTAAAGAAAACATCAAATTCGACCCGGAATATTATGCTTCTGATTATATCCTGGAAGCTTACCCCATGGAGGATGATGATAAATCATACAAATCCATGTTGGAGTGGAAAAATCCGGCCACAAGACAATTTTTATCTTGGTACAAGAAACAACAATCGTTACCAGAAGCTGAAAAACAACAGATTATGCCTGTGGAATTCACCAAAGATGAACAAGAGAAAATGATCAATTTACCAAGGAAATCATACATCATCGAAGACGGGTATAAACCACAATTACTCATGTTGATATTATCATTATTATTTTCATACCATTTCGATTTACGTGAAAACGATGGTGAACATACAATTGAAAGTGCTTGGACTATTGGGAAAATCACACCCCAATTTGCATTCCTAGACTCACAAATTGTTATTGGTAATCAAGATCATTTAATCAAATCAACTATCATTACCGGTATCCGTCGTGCCTTGTCGTATCCTTACCATAGAAACTACAAAGTCTGCATCAAAGCATGGGAAGACGTGTACTACAATTTAAGAGGGGGAAAACGATTCATTGTTCAATCGTTATTGAAATTGAAAGAATTATTCCGATTTCATGATGTTTACTATATTTATGATAAAATATGGTTAGAAGATTTATGTACTTGGGTAATTAGTGATAATTTGTCTGAAGGTACCATCCGTAACCTTGCTCATGACTTAAATAAAGTTTACACGAATTTGCAAAAGACTGATATTACATTTGAAAAAGTTGATCAAACCATTGAAAATGAAGACGAAGATAATATCGTGGCATTAAATTTACAGGAAATAGAATTAATGGCACAGGACCTGTATAACCAATCATTAGAATAATATTAATGTATATGTCAATGGATAAATAGTCAATTTTAATCTACTGCCAGATTCGATTTTTGACGTCGTCTAAAATTTCTGGAATGTAAACATTTTGCAGCAAGAATTTTGCAAACAATAGGAGACGAGTTTTAATGAATACCATTATTATTACATCGTTTAGTGCTCTACGACGAACAATCAAGATATTGGTTTATATATATATATATGGAATATCAATGCTAATAAATTATACGTAATATGAGAAAATATAAACTAATTCAATGCAATCAGGGCAAATTTGGTAACCAATTCAAACATAATGATAATGTTTATTGTGAACCATGATGATAATCCGGAGATCTTAATACAACAACATGAATACAATTGAATACATGGTGGATCAGTTTTACATTGCATTTGATACCAATTTCAGTGAAAGTATGCAACCAATAGATACAATGACGTAACGTATCCATTGAATCAGCCGGATAGTATATCGTGAGGGAATCTTCCGATATTACGAGGAGATCCCTTTTCCCTTGGGGTCGCGTCGACGTTATTTTCCATTATTGATTTATTCGGATCTGACTCAGTGGGTACGATTCTACTGGATTCGAGTTCAGTATCGTCAATACTTATATCATCAACCGTGTCTTCATCGCGTTTGGAAGTATCCGTTATACTTATTTTCGGGGTGTCCAATGGAGTAGAAGAGTTGGGTTGTAGATTAGGAATGTTTTCTTGTTGCAATGAATTTTCCTGTGTGCTTCTTGGTGTAACTTCGGAACTTGACTTGTGACGTTTATGGGTTTTAAATATGGTATTACCGGTATTTGGATTGGCACCACCCAGTTCTGGTTTCCAATGATGGAATTGTATAATATGTTGGAAGGACGTCATCGATTCTTGTGATGGGGGCTGCCTGTTTGATTTGGTTAAGGGTTGAGCGGGTAAAGGTTTCACTTGGATAGTTGACGTGCCGCCCATTGGCAGAGAAATCGCCTGATTAGATAATTCCTTTTCTGACGGCATGGATGAATGTCGTTGATGCGAAGTGCTTAGTCTTGTTCTTCTGGGATGGGAAGTTGGTTGTCTATAAGGAGTTGTTGGGGTCGCCAAATTAGCCACCGCTTGCGCCCCGATTTTCGCCGGCGATAAAGGTCGTCTTGTATTAGTTCCACTACCAAATCTGTAATTCATAGGAGGGACTGATTCAGGATATAGGCCGCCAGCACTGGGACCGCTTGCGCCACTTCCACTCCGTTTTCTTATATTTTCCGGAGAATAAGAATGAACCTGATAAGGTTGTGGATTTGATTTTGAGTGTGAATGTGAAGGATGACTAATTGGTTGTGGAATATTTGGTACTGGTACGTTTGCTAAAGGAATGTTGGGATTTGCGGGATTTACATTAGCATAATTACCAATGTTTGGTAACAGGACATTTCGTGAATGCGATGAGTCCATATTTCTTGACGACTCCAGACCCTGCTGGATAGCTCTAATCTTATCTTCTATATCTTTCAAATTCGTCTCATGATCAATGCACATTTTAGCAATCATATCTGCCGGGATATTAACTCTGGACGCTAGTTGAATTATGGCCAAATTTTTATTAGCTAATTCAATTTTATAATATTGCTGTTTTGTTATTTCTTGTTGACATTTTAACTTTATAGATTCTATAAATGCCTCTTCGGTAAAAGGAAACGAGTCTACATTAGCTCCCAACAAATTCAACAACCCCTGATTCAAACTGACTGCAGATGAAGTTGGCTCTGTGGATCTATTTCTTGAATTGGTATCTATCTTTCTATCCAATCCCTTATCTTCCATATCCTTATCTATATCCATTCTTGCATCATCTGTTTGCTTTCTTTGTAAAGGAGTAGAAGCCGGTCGATTGATGGTTTCTCGTTTTCTTCTTTCGGTGGTAGCATCATTTCCTTGGAACTTGTCTATCAACGTATGAACACTCATTGAATTCCTCATATTCAATCTCCCTTTCAGCCTTGTGTTCATTTAATACCAATCAATATCTAAAAAAACCTGATTCTGTTGATCCTGCAGCCAATTCAATTATTTTTGTTTTAGTAACAAAACAACCCAAAAATAGAAGAAACTTGGAATTATGGCAACAATGGAGGGAATGTGGAAAAATAATGACTTAAAGTGAATACTACTTTCATTAGGTTTCCAATGGAGTTAAAATTGTGAATTTTCCATAGATATTGAGTTTTGGGTTTTGCAACCATTTTAGATTAATGATTCTACTGTATGTTTCTTTAAAGTTGACTACGATCTATTAGTATAGTTCTGTAGCCAGTCTTCTCTTCTTTTCTGAACATTCACTTACATTCGCTTCCTCTTCATTTGTTAAGGTTTAATCGGTTTCTAATAATGGATTATGTAATCGATGGTAGTAAATCTTCAAATGGTTGTAGACCAATAGGTAAAAAGATTTATGATCCCAGCGTTTTTAAGAAGGAGTAAGGTTGATAGAGACAGATCGAGGGAAAGGACTAATGATGCTGTTAATAGTGAGGATAGTTTGAATGGAGGAGTTGTGGGTATAGGAGAAGAAAGTACAGCTGCTCTGGGAAGTATGGGAAGTATGGAAAGTGTGGAAACAGGTAGTGGTCATGGTAATGGTAATGCGGTTGTTAGTAATGGTAATTTTGC
Source organism: Candida sp. Y128-05E (assembly GCA_037042355.1). NCBI lineage: Eukaryota > Fungi > Ascomycota > Pichiomycetes > Serinales > Debaryomycetaceae > Candida > Candida sp. Y128-05E. Next base: position 12,188 of record JAXQKE010000069.1, on the reverse strand, counting down.
TAGAGATACTGGTCTTGGTAGTCCCGGGCGATCTATTTCTGGTTCTAGATATGAACCGATCCCATTGAATCGAAGAAATGAACGGGATAATATCTTGCTGGATAGATTGAATCGAACTCAACCGAGTCGAACTATAATACCGAGAAGCAATTCCGAAGATACTTTAGTTGAAAGTGTCGATTTTGAGCAAATATCATTATTTACCCTAGGGTCCGAAGAAACAGCAGTGACTGCCCCCATCAAAGTTTTCAACCAACCAATATCAAATTTTAATCAACTTAAAGAGTACCAGATCGTTTCGACCTATCTACAACCAGGTGTCAGTATTTTCAAATCTAAGGATCATTTGCAAGAGTATTTACACGATCCACAAAATACTCTACCTTATTTGCATCTAAATACCGCTTGGCAATCTATATTCAAGAAGAACTCTCCAATTATTACCATATACAAGTTTATTCCGCAAAAGACAGTATTGTGTCAAGTTTATCACAAAATCTTGACCAATTGGATTAGTTACTACAAGATTGTCTTTGCTAATGGTACTGCCAATATCTTTTTATTGAATAATAATAGCTATAACCCCACCGTTGATTTTGAAATTAAAAATACCAAATTTAGAATCAATGGGATCAAGGGGAACTCGTCAATGTTTGGTAATAATACCTTGATGAAATTATACTTGATGAAACCGGAAGCGGAGTTACTATCTAATGATTTAAAAATCGATCGGGGGAAATTAATTTTAACCAATAAATTAGCAAATTTGATCAATAAACAACAGCGTCAACAAATACAAAATATGATCAATCTGGATTTACCAGCAATCAATCTACCTTTGGCTACATTTATTGAATCGAATGAAAAATTATGCAGTAAATCTACTAAAAACGGAATCATCAAAATGTTTAGTAATAATGATGCCGAGTATGAAGAGATATTGATTTCGGTATTATTAATCTTGCGGGAACAAGAAACAAAGAAATTCAAAGGTAACATTCCCAATGTAAATTATATGGTGTAATTTTTGATTGAAGGGTAATTTTTACCGGTAGTGTTTTTATGTTTGTCTTGTGTACCCCGGGATAAAATTATCTTACCCTTTCAATACAATTATCCCGCAAATGAACCTTCACTAAATTGGGAAGTCATTTTAAGGAACTATCTAGAATTAACCCTCGCTATCAAGACTATGAGAATTTACAGTAGAATGTATCGTCCGACACAATCAACTGAAATTTTACAGGAAAACATTCATCAAATTGGCAATTATTAAATCTTGAACAATGGGGGGAAGATAGGTTTACGATATATTACAAGTGTCATATTTTTGTCTTACTCAAAGGGTTACATTATAATGAAACTGCCATTGCCAATTTGTCATTACCAATTTGTCGTACATCAATATGGTTGCAAAATTGAACCTGAAATTGGCAGCTGATATTTTTTCCCAATTTCAGTAGCAACCTACGGTTGCAACCCAATGGCAAGTCGAACCTGATGTGTGATATCGCTAAGAATAACCGGGAGGTCCACCTCGCTTTATCTAACCTCATATATTCATGTACCAAAGTTTACATAGCCTATTATCAACCTTCGAGATGTAAAATAACAAATTGTGGTAGATGATATTTTTTCCCGATAGCAGTGGGTTGTTTGCAGTAGCAACCTAAGGTTGCTACTGATTAAGGGGTGACAACAATGTTTACAAAATAAAAATAAGATCTTAGTTAAAGTCGAGATTCAAAGTTTTACCCAGAGGTACCTTATCTGTGAGATTAGGTTAAATCGATTATCGAAAAAAAAAAATAACTGAAGGCTAAACACGTTCCCATGTAAATATAACCCAGAGCTAAGATCACTAGCACTGAAGATATCCCGATACTTTGTTGGGAGGCAAATATGCTACTATAATAATATCGATAAAATAGTATACACAATAAAGTAAAAATATACTAAAACCATGATAATACTTTGTTAAGCGGCAATAAACGTAAGTTGTAACCAACGAGATAAATTATTTACTAGGAATGTGTTCTACTTTCAAGTTGCAATATAAAAGTCGCCACCAGGGGGGATCGCGAAGTAATACTGGTGATTTGGTAGGCTTTCGTAGTATAATCTTAATATTTTCTATAAATCATTGGTACTACGAGAGATGGGAATATTCTCATGAGATGTATCAATTACAAGAATAGAAGATATAATAATGGGATACTGTTATTTGTTATTTGTTATCACTTCCCTTAGATACATCGTATACTGTAGTGGATGGTAGCGCTAGTTTGTTCCTTAGACGGCGCTACCTCTCCTTCGCTGATGGCCCAAATAGGAAATTCAATGTGGGGTAAAATAGGAGGAGATTTAGTTTTGACAATCCTGGACATTTGAAATCTTCACCCTATACCAACGATTGGAGATTATCTAGGAGACTTAAACCATTGTCACAACCAGAGTATACACCATAAGTATTACCGTTAGTTTATCTATAACTAAAACTGGTCTAATTGGTAAATTGGTAGGATTATTTTATTATTCATCTCGGAGTAGGGTTTTCGGTAGAAGATAAGTTGGGTTTACCATTTGATTTCGGTTTTTTGATAATCAAGATATATTTGAATTTCTATATCAATTAGCTTATTTATCAATTCTTTACATTTGTCGTGATATTTATGACATTCATTACGTTTAACCATGGCTACTCAAAAAAAATATATCTGTGCATTTTGTGCTCGGGCATTCACCAGGAGTGAACACAAACAAAGACATGAACGCTCACATACCAACGAAAAACCATTCCACTGCAATCGATGTACTTCCTGTTTTGTTCGACGCGACTTATTGCAACGTCATTGTCGAACAGTTCATAATATTCATGATGTTTCCGATATCAAATTTAAAGATTCTGGCGAGACTATTAGTATCACTCCAGTGACCAACCCATTAACCAAGAAGAAAAAATTGAGTCTCCCCTTGAATCAGTCGTTTGAAGTTCATGACTTGATTCATTTATTATCCATAACCCGCAAGTTGGATGTCATTTTAAATAACTCAGAGAATAATGATACTTTCCTTATTGGATATACCCATTTAATTAATCATGCCTCTCCATACACCATCTTCGAGAAAATCTTGGTCGATTTGATCAATTACCTTAATCAATTTAATAATAATAAAGATACCTTAAACCCAGTGAAAATGGGTATTATTTATTCCATTATCAGTTTGGGTAATGTTATTAATTTGCATTATGAACCGGGTTTAGAATTCTTTATCCAATCTTGGAATTTACTCATCAAACAATTAATCCCCAATTATAATAACAATAATACCTTGCTCGTCGACCAGATTGATATTTTGAACAATTTGTTCCTTTTGGGATTCATTTACCTCAAATTCAATCTCGCCAAAGTCGGCGACGAAGTCATTGGCCAATTTATCAATAACGATATTATTTTGAATTATTTAAATGATATTTCCTTCATCATCTTTCATAATTTATCCAATGACCAAATTATGATCAATTTGAATTTACCCTTGTTTTGGAATATTTATCTCCTATTATCAAATTATCTTACAATTCCTCCCAAGATTTATGCCCATTTGAAACTGAAAAAATTGGAAATTACCAAACTTGATGATGATGGTGATAGTTTTGATGATGATATTGCTGACAATTCCTCATTTTTTAATGAATCTTTGCTGTCAATCATGGAAAATTCCACCAAAAGTTGTATTAATTCCCAAATATCAGTCTATTATAAATCAATCATCATCTCGACTTTATTAAATGAATTAAAAAATTTCATTAATGGTGAAGAATTTGCTATTTTCAATTCCAAAAACGATTTGCACAACTCAATCATCCTTGTAAATAAAAGTTTCAATATTGATGATTCTTCCGGGATGGAGATGGCAAATTCTTCTCCGCCCACAGAAAGTATCCCGCGAAGATCGTCAACTGGATCAGTCAGTTTGAACTCTCCTGCCCTGTCAGCGTCAACCATCAAATTATTTGCATTATTTAAGAAGAATCTAATTATTAACTCACCATTAAAGTTTCATCAATTACTCCAGAATTATATTTTTATTCCCACCGAATATTATAATTGGCAATTGTTAAATATAACTTCGCAGGAAATTAATATTTATTCTCCAATAAATCGATTATTAGCCACCAACTTAGTCAATTATAACGCCAATTTCCCCATGAATTTATATAATTATTTTGATTATAGGCGAAATAATATTGATATTAACAATAATTTGGCCATTCTCAGTTTCCCCATAATTTTCCTATCACCATACCTCAATTTGAAATTCTTGAATTTATCAAATCTTAATAATCATCAATTAACTAACATCAACTTGATTGTTATTGAATGGTATTTGATCATGATTAAGATTATCTTGATTATCTGGAATGATGCTAAACTTTTTGACGATAATTATATTTTGCAATCATTGACATTTTTACTCTTGGAGAATAAGTCACCGTTATTGAATAGAATTGCTAAAAATCAAGATTTATCGACTAATGATGATGATAATAGGTTTGAATTTAATCATAAATGGTTTATGATTTTAAAATTGAAATTTGATAATATTTTGGAAAACTGGTTAGATATCCTTAAATTAGATGATATTGTCGTTCAAGCTCAGGAAAAACCCCCAGCTTCATTAAGTCCAATTTCCAACTTGAAGTTGAACATTACTCAATTCATTGATAAAATGTTAATTAGTGAAACTGGCAAATTCAATAACAATGGCACTAGCAACGATTCTTTTGATTATTCTAATGATCCGAACAACAATTCCCATCATATCAATAATGAAATTACTAATGATGGTAATTTCAACAATGCTAAGAATACGCAAAACCTTAATAATATTACTAATATTATTAATACTAACAATTCTTCGTTAGCAAATCCAATGATGCCCCCTCCTAATACCGAACATCAAAGACGAGCTAACAGCATTAGTTTGGGAATCTTACAACACACTGGCAGTGCCGTGGAAACAAATCCAGTCACGACACCATTAATGTCATCGTATCCTTCAAATAATTCATTTACACGACAAATATCAAACAATAATAGCAATCAGATTCAACCAAATCGTTATCAAGGCTATTCAGCCTATACTCAACCACCACCAGCTCCCCCGATTTTGGCTAGCAGTATCACTAATGATTTGATGTTGCCGCCAATCTTACCCAAGGCTGAAGATAACGATACTAAGGGGCTAAAACCTTTAATTCCTAATGTACAAAGATCCACATGAATATCAACCTATCATGTTGAAATTAATTATATATATCGTATCTGTGGGAACCTTATATAGACTTTAATATTATTTTAGATCAATCATACATCCATCATGATCAAGTTTATTCCATGATGGGTAATTTTCGATTCTGTGGCAACTAAATGTGGTTGCAGGAATTTCGCAGCCAAATTTCATTAGAGGAACGTTCAGAGGAATGTTCCTAGTAAATGTAACCAGCTCGGCCCCATTGTGTTTAGGACAATAATTGGCTGCACCGACAACATCGCATTTCTGATACCAAAGGTTTTTTTGGCGGAAATTGATTGGGACAATCTTGGGATAAGCGTTAATTGTCAACATTTGATCCCTTACATAAACATCATCATCATACTAATTAGAAAATACAACATCTGATCGCTCTTGCAAAAATTGGTGACTATATATCCCGAAACAATAGGAACATCTAGTTATGGATCTCCGTTATTTCCGCTTCGTATTAGAATTTTCATTGGTAATCTTTGATAAAGCATTAATACGAGTTTGCATTAGTCTCGAGTAGCGAGGCACGTTGAAAATCCTCGTACAAATGCAAGGTGATCCTTCTACTTTGGCTGTAAACGGAACCCCCCTATAAAATGGATCTCGATTGTCAAATTCTCTATAATGATTTTGAGTTACTGAGGATTATCAATGATACACAACCATAAAATATAATCATTAGGTGTCACAATCTCCACATGCATTATTAAAACAGTTAGGTTTAAACAATTCCCCTCTGCGGTTAGCAAATACCGTGAAATCAACAAAAGCGTAAGCGCAATTTTAACCTGTTGCAACATGTACGGCAATGCATATGATAAAGATGTTATTATGATATTATTATGATCTAATATATTGTGAATTAAGCGGGCCGATCTTCAGTAGGTTTCAGCCGAGTTGGAGGTTCTTTGATAATCACTTTGTGAAGACTTTTGACGACAGGGAAAACAAGTGGATGCAGAGCCTGACTGTCAATCATTATTATTAGTAGCATGAATTGTACCTGTGAATGCACGGCGGCTTCATTCTCTTATCTGCGAGTCAGACAATACTGGTTGTTTTTCGAACAAACGGGTTCGTTGAATAGAACAATAAAAGTTTATCAGATTAAATAAATTGCAACATATTGCCAAAAGTCACAGAGACAATCTAGATTAATCTGGAATGGATGACGCAGAATTTCGCAAAGATGATATTGAAGGCAATACATTGAGAAAAACAATAGCAATAGCGATAGTAATAGCCATAGCAATAGTGATAGTAATGAATCAAGTATATTGTAAATTAAAAGTCTATTTCAAATTAAATTACCATTGTATATGGCGATATATCTTTCGCTACTAGGGGGTCGATCCGATCGATACGATCGGCAAGGTACCGATATTGGATGATTATAATAAGATAGGGTAGTAGATTGAAGCACGTTGGGTCAAACTATAATTTTGACGATTCTACGATGATATCATTATGGAATGAATTAAGTAACCAAAGATTAATGATATCCGGATTAATAACCCGCGGATCTTCAAAACAATAATCGATAATCTCAATGGGGAGAATCAAGGCAAAAGTGGATAATTTCTCGACTTTATCGACATTATTCATGAAATTCCCTTGATTGTCAAAAGTGGGAACTTTAACTTGGGCGTTACAGCATATTAGGCCAATCAATTCCTGGTTCAGATTAAATAGTCCCCCACCCGAAGATCCATTCCAACAACTCGAAGATGTGACAATGATTGAATTTACTTTTGGTTGATTGTCTACAATCGGTAGTGCCATTTTGCAGGTTATATGTCCCAACGATTTCAAAGGATTTAACCACGATTTGTTGAAGAAAAGACCATACCCTATAGTGGAAACTTCATCGCCAAGATTATAATTCAATGCTGGTCTCATGGGTTCGATACCCACCAAATCTAATGATTTATCAACAATTATAAACGATAAATCTAATTCTTTGAAGGGGGTTTTAATATTCTCAAATTTGACCGATATCGGGTGATTTTCTCGAATGAATATCTGACAGGTGAATGATGTAAAATCATCAATAACATGATTATTAGTGATGAAGACGCCCGGTTTATAATAAATACACGAACCCCATTTAGAATTTCTATTATTCGATAGTAAAATAGGGAATACAGACGAGTTGTAAGCTGTAGGTTTAATTGGAGTTGGCAGTGGAGTTGAGGGGAGTTGATACAATGTCGCCGACAATCCTCCGCTCGACATGACATCTTTCATTGATTTCCCCTGTAAATAATGCCAAATGACTTTCCAGGATAAAATTAGAGTCAAGTCACCATCGCCATTCAATTTAGATAATTGACCCAAAATCAAACCTACCGACGTATCGTTGGTAGTATTTGCGATAGCGCCCACAGTATTTTCCAAGTATTTTACATCTGTAAGATATCCGACTCCATCCAACTTATAATTTATCGTTCCTCGAGATATAAAGTTTGAAAATAATAACGAATTGGTAAAATTGAATGGAAATGAATTAATAATTAACGAATCACCAATGGCGATACTATCATCATCAAATGTGATTGGTTTGAATGAATTTTTGGTTAGCAACTCAGAATTTCTCAATTTCAATTTCAAAATAGTTAAATTATTCAACTGATAATTATTATTATTATTATTATTACTACTAACTGTATCATATGGCAATAACTTAAAGTTATGATTCTTGAAGAAATGAATTTTCTCCACTACTTGTGGATGTTCATTTAATGGATAACTTTGATGTAATGTAGCCGGATACCAATTGACGGTATCTGGTAAGTATTGATAATTGGAAGTAACCAAAATCTTATAATTACCCTTGGGGAAATATCCAATGGCCAATATAAAATGATCTACTATTTCTCCTCCTTCGTCTTTCACCAATACCACTCCTGATACCCCATAGATATCATCGTTTCCTACAAACCGTATAGCTACAGGCAAATAACTCCACATGGAAACACTACTATCGTCCCCCACTATTGTATCTTCTCGAGGTATTAAAAATATCACAATGTCGCAGAGAAGACGACATTATTTTTGACATTATTTTTGCGACATTTGTCTGGATACAACTGAACCTGGTTGAGATCAACAACTATGCTTCATTGGGACAAGCTACATTTGAGGGCATAGTCAAAGTCAAATAATACCATTCGTCATATATTTTTATTAAATAACACATGAACTGAAATATAAATACTCTATGAAATTCCTGGATCCCGTAATCTGGCTTCTAAATTATACCATCTCTTAGGGGATTCCTTCTATAATACACCACCTAAGATAATATACCAATTTTTCCATCTCAATTGTGTCATTGCACATGGACTTCACTAAACATGCTCAAGTATACCTCTTTACTAATCCCTCATCAACATCGTCAATAAACAAAATTTCATTCCTGTTTATCTTTCTGTGAAGGTATCATTTTTATCACCTTCTTCGTAGCATTCGTTTGGACTATAACTTCATACAACTCTTTTGATACTCAATTTCATTGTTTGTCTCATTAGTTAACAATTTCTTACGTTGTGAAAAATGATAGCCATATCACCAAATTGCTAGTTATAAAGAATTGATTGATATGGAAATGACGTTGAAGTTAGTATACCACCGAGTGATCCCTTAGCCGAAGCTGCTTATAACCATACTAAATTGGACTAACTATTGAATAATGATAAGTACACCAGCGATGAGGATGAGTGATGTGAACGTACTATTTTTGGATTGTGACTGGCACCTTTATATGCATGTATTGGCCATTATTCATACCAAAGGTCATTTTAATATAATATAATCTTGCCATTCGACAATATTGGAAATTTGGAACCAAGTTGAATAAATCATACGATTTAACCGGGGATTTCTTATCATCCAACGATTTCAATTGGGCTGATTCAAGGTTGACTGATAAATCCAATTTCTTGACATAATCACCTTGCGTTTTGTCCCAAGGTATACTATTTAATAAACCAGGTGTTAGCTTGTCTTGATTGTATTTGATATCATTAATTGTTAAATTATATGACTTGGTTTGTAATTGACATACACTTTTCAAATCTTCAAATAATTCCCGTTCTAATTTCAAATTTCCCCTCAATCCTTTGACAAGCCTAGCTAGTGTCTTGGAATAGTCTTCAAATTCACTTATAACATTTTTCTGGAAAATATCTTGATCGACATAATCAGTATTGGAGTTTGAATTTTCAGGATGGAATATTAAATCGTGATGGAATTCAACCGGTAATTGATATTTATCGGCTTTAATCGTCAACACCACCAACTCAACCAGAATAAATTTGATTTCAGGTAAGAGTTTGGTATTGAATTGACTAGATGACGACGATGACGCTGGAATTGAATTGGGACTGGAAAACTTAAATTCGAGGGGGATCTGGAATTTTAAACTATCCAATTCTTTCGACGATATGCTCGTTCTAAATGCTTTAGGGGGGATATAACTGATGAAATATGGTTTCTTTGGGGTGGTGATTTGTAATGTCCCAATAGCTTTTGCAGAAGACGTAAATGATTTCTTCGTCATTATGTAGGAGTAATTATAATGTTCAATGTGCTTGGGGTCGTATTTGCAATCTCGTACCGTGTTTTGATAACTTTGTTTAATCTTGGCCATATCTCTTTCATTTTGAGAAAACATTTTTGTCATATCGAAAGATTCTTGATAATTTTGCTGTTGAATACTTTCCATCAACCTATTCCCAAGTTTGATTTTCTCTTGTATTCTTGAGATAAGATTGTTATACATTAGTTTGTTCTCCATAAATTTCATCGCCAACTCACCTTCATTATACTCGTTTGATTGTTGCAAGATACGAACATATTTATACTGTTCTTTCAAAATCAAAAATTCATCTCCTTTAGAGTTGATTAGAATCTTATCATCATTGTTGAATAATGATTTATCAACTTTATATTTTGATTTTCTCCCAATAAAACGTGTCAATACGCCATATGATATAGTCGAATCAACCATGGAGAAATCCTTGACTGCCGATTTTTGTAAACCCGGTTTATCCAATGTAGGGCACCCTAAAGAAGGTGGTAGTTGGACATGCATGGCCAAGTTGTGTTCTGAGCATTCGGTGTCTAATAACACATTAGGAATTTTGAAAGTAAAGAATCGTTTATACAAATGATTAGGTTTAATTATTTTCGCTCCTAATGATAGATATGTCCCGTCATTGGTGTCAATGATATCTGGGCATGAATAAGGGTTTTCGTCATCGGTGACTAATCGATTGATAAAGCCATGGTTAAACGAACCGAAGAAGTCGAACATTTGTAGGAAATTTCGGGAATGAATATACTTTTTGGTTTTGGGGTTAATGATTTTGACCGTACCTTCAAATACAAGATACAACATTTCAAATGGAATTGGCCGGTCCAGAGTATTTTTAATCAACACATATCCATTCAATAGGTCGCCTTGTTTGTATTCGAAAAGGGAAGGGTCAATTTCCTCAGGGATTTCATTAATTTGACAGATATCTTTGGTAAAATGAATTTTTATATCGATTGCATTAGATTCCTCATTAGTGGTATCAGTTAAATTTTTCAACAAGTGGGTATTGTCCAAAATAGTTTCTTGCCAATTGGTCTCCTCATCAGCCAAAACAAATCGGTTATTATTTGAAGACATCTGTGAGCTAGATGGTTCGGAGGATAGCGAGGGTGACGATTCCGATGCAGCAGTACTTGCAGCATTGTATGTGGGTGGTTCGTCACTATTGTTGACGACATCATCATTATGATTTAAATGAATATTTCGATATATGGAATTGTACATATGATAACTAGGTAAGATGGCACATAATTGTTCTTCAGTAGATTTTACAGGTCGTATATTCGATTTCCATGAATCTACCGATGTTGCAGGTGTGCAATCACTCCCATAGTGTGGGATTGCTGTGTCTGATAGCACTGAACTAGGCATGATCTGAGGTTGTATTTGACTTGGAGATTTATTTCATTTATATATCTGGAGACAAAATTGTTGGATGTTATAATACTTTGCGTGATGTTGTTCGTATTTAGTTTCTAGTGCTAAATGTTGGTTATCGATTTGAAGAATTGATGGCTTTGTATGCGGGTAATATACGATGTATAAATACCAACCGCCTCTACAGCGTTAACGGCATATACAGTTACGACTACTCACGTGATATAGTATCACCAGTCATAACTTTAACCTAAAATCATGTTCAACCAGAATGCAGATCTGGGAACAATATATAATAACAGTACCCCTAAAAGTAATGTACTGGATCATGGATACAAATATTGTTAGCTAAATGCTCATTATAATTGTACATAGATATAATCTACTCCAAAGAAAAGAAAAAGTATCATGTATGTTTTTGCGTTTTTGCGCACCACGTTCCGATGACAAGCCCCCAACTACCTCCCAAGAAAGTGGAAATACACACTAGCGCAAACATTAAATTTCTGGCTGATGGATTGAATTGGAATCAATGATCCTGATTCGTGTCAGATAAAACCAAAGCTATAGACAGTGATAGGTTTCCAAATTTGCTCTGGTAGAACCCAATAGATGCTGGTTGTGCTGTGGCAGTTTGGAAGAGGACCTATTTTTTGGGTCAACTGTATATTTTCAAATTTCAGCAACTAAGAGTGTTACCGAAAAGCTTCTTTGGGCCGAGTTGCATGGTATAGAGTAGTCAAGGCAAATAATACCATTTTTCATATATTTGTATAAAACAGCATATAAATTGAAAAAATACACACATTATGAAACTACTGGACCCCGTAATCTGGCATTTGAATTATACCATCTATTAGGATACCCTCTATAATAAACCACGTAATGGATACATCACTCA
>JAXQKE010000068.1:0-61685 GCA_037042355.1 Candida sp. Y128-05E | reverse complement strand
GCATTACTACTGTTATTATTAGTGTTGTTGTTATTATTGTACAATTGTGCTGTTGATGACTCCCTTGATATGTTTGGCTGTTGGGAGTTCAACTGTGGTGAGGTATTTGGTAGACCATTGCCAGGTTTATTACTAAGACTGTAATTAGAATTTGGAAGTTGCTGTGAAGAATTCTTTTGTAAAGGTTGTTGTGACATTTGTCGTTGTGCATTTGGAGTCGTTCTCACGTTTGCCTGTTGTGATTGTGAATTATTATTTTGTGATTGCGATTGTTGCGATTGTCTATTAGACTGCTGTAGTGCTCTTAAACGAACTTGTTGTAGATAAAGTTGTTGCTTTTGATGCACAGCATCTCGTAGCAAGCCATATGATTTAGATAAAAGCATCGAACCAAATCTAATCGATTGTGTATCGTCACTAATACTATTCAACCTGGAAGGATCAAGGCCAAACGGATCTAAAACACCTCTTTGTGCTTCAGATAAATCAGAATCAAATTTCCAACGAGAATCAAGTCTAGTTACTGTATCAATTCGAGAATCATAAACATTTGGTACAGTTGAACCTGGAGATGACATATCGACATCGCCATCGGCGTCAGTATCTTTATCATTATCACCATCACCTTCAAAATTTATGAAATCATTTAATAAATCATCGGGTCTTTGAACTAACGATCTTCTGTCAATAAAAGTTCTGTTATTTCTACCTTGACGTTTTCTCAAGCGGAAAATAGGATCAGATAAAGGATTATCTTCCTTTTCGTCAGATTCTATTTGTCCATATCCATTATTGTAGGTATTATAATTACTAGATTCGATATTTGATAATAATTGGGCAATGTAACCGACAGAGTCTTGATTTTTATACTTGTCTTTACCATATTGTAATAATGTCGATAAATGCGGGAAAGCCTTTGATGGGATTAGTTCACCATTAGAACCTCTTAATGTTTTGACACCTGGTAACGATTTCTTACCATCTTCGATAATCTTTTTGACAGAGTCATTCAAATAGTTTGTGGTATTTATTTGATGGTAATTGGCTGCAGCAATCGATGAATATGGAATATGGGAAATTTCTTTGAAATTATCATTGTTAGTGGTGATATTGAAAAATGGTTGATAAGGATCGTCGGTGAGATTAATATAACCTTTATCTTGTTCTTTGCGCTTCCTTAATTTCTCCATTACTGCCCGTTTGATGGTATCATTCTTTTCCTTTAATACTAAAGAAACAGTAACAAGGTCCATATCTGGAATTTTGGAAGGTGGTAACTTGACATATGGTTGCGATGATGATGAAGTCTCTTGTTGGTTTTGAGCCTGTTGAGCTGATTGTTTATTAGCGTTGTTATTGTTGGATCCTGGTAATGAGATCGATGCTTGTTCACGGGTCGACATTCGTTTTTCCTTCTTGATCGTTTCTTCTTCATCTCTAATTTTAATAATCTTCTTACGTTTATGAGGATAGAATAAGTGATCGTCACCTTTGATACCAACGGATCTCTTCAAAGTCTTGGCTTCACCACGTAATTTGAAGATTTCTTCGTCGACTTCGAAATTCTGTAATTTCAAAATTTCTCTTTGGGCAACATTCAAAATGATCTCTCGAGCACTAATCAATGATTTCTGGAGTATTCTAATTCTTTCGGCACCTAAAGTATCCGCTCTTCTAGTTTTTCTCGCTTGACGGAATTCACGTCTTCTGAAACAAATATACGGATCAGCATCATTTTCTTTTTCATTAGCACTTGGATCTTCAAATTTCAAGCTGGGGTGGATAAATTTACCTTTTCTTTCTAGTTTCCTTGCTTTCCAGTGGTTATATATCGATTCACCAAACAAATCCAATAATTTGGGGATGGAACGAACACCGCCAATATTGTTTGGTTTATCAAAGGTGGTTACAAACGGTTTCCATTTCAATTCCTGAGACAATTTCTCCTTCAATGCTCCTGTAGACAAGTAATTCAATCTTGTACCTACTTGGGTGTATGGGTTAGTGGAAACTGCACTCGAGGAGAATTCCTCCATAATGAAACCTTTCAATTCTTGAAAAGAATGTAAATTAGATGGATCAACCGACAAGAACGGTTGTCTTTCTTCAATGGTTTTCTCGAATTTATCCACAATCATTTCAAATTCTATTTCCAAACAAGTCGATTCATTTTTTTTGGGAGGAGCTTTATTCAACACATCCTTAAAGAAAACTTCATCTTCCTCGTCCATATTGTATTCCACGCCGACGGTATCTTCTATAGTGGCCGAGAATTTGATATAACTTTCGGGTTGAATGAATTTTTGATCGGAATAATACTTGGGAGCATCTTTCCACACTCCTGATGCATCGGGGGTGGGAATATATACCGATGCTTCTTTGGCTTGTGAATCATCTTTCGATCCCAATAGAGCCTTGGTGGCGGCATTAATCACTTGCTGTAGATGTACTTCATCTTCTTCATTTTTATCAACCCCAGTTTCAAACGCATGTAGATCGCGCTGTTGTGTGGGTTGATTAGAATTATTTAAATGGTTGATCTGACTAGGTTCCAATTCATTTTCGGTAGACGATAAATCACGTTGTTTGTAGATCCCCAAGGGTTGTTTCACCGATATTTTCCGTTGTCGGAACCTGGCACTCGTACTGTGGGATTTAGCATTACTTGAAGATTTAGCAGGTAGTAGTGCCATAATTCTGTTCTATAACAGAACGTATATAACTCCGGGATATCCTATATCCTTCGTTAGCTATGTTTTATCTAGTAATATTTGAAAAAAAATAATACTATTGCAGCGTTGGGTGTTTTGTTGCTGCTACCAAGAAAATTTTTTGTTTGGTGTTGAGGGTGGGAAACTCAAGCTAAATGAATGACACACGAAAACAGCAACAAAATGGGTGGTACTGATCAAACAAATTGGATGTATCCTATGATAACTGGTATACCAATAGTGTGCAACCCCTTAAAACCCAGATTTCTATAAATTATCCCTGTAATTTAATCAGGGTAAGTTATTAGCGTGCTAACAATGTCAACAACAAAAGAAAATTTTTCGCCCCCTCGAACTAAAAAAAAAAAAACATTTTCGTCATGTGCAAAGTCATGTGAGTTGTCATGTGATTTGGGTTAGAATTATAACCAATCCAAATATTAGAATAACTACACTTATCAACCACTAAGAATTGTTAGTATTGCCACATTATTGATATGACTGTTATTTGAAACCTTTTCCTTCACTTTTAATTTTTTTTAAAAAAAAAATGAAGATAACTGTTAATTGAGGGAGACAATCTAGTGTTCTTGATATTTGTCCTATCGGTATGTATTGGTATTGATACCTTCCTTTCTTGTCAGTTGTCATGGTATATTCATATCGGCCAAAAATTGATAGATCTAGCGGTGACTCCTCTGGTGTTTTTTACTAGTTGATGTAGTATTGGTCGATATAGTTGTTACACAGATATTATTACCATTCATGTCGTTATCTTCCACTCATTTCACTTCGATTTTTGTCGTCTTTTCAAGGATAACCATTATAAATATAATTAATTTTATATTTCCTACAACCAAACCAGAAAAAAAAAATGATGAGACATTTTAGTATGGGTGTGCACATAACAAAGAATGAATAATTACCTACTTGGGGAGATGACAATGAAACAATTGAGATCACAATGGTCGGTTCTGTTTGGGATTACCATTGTTTCAGCTTTTTCCACGTATATGTCTCAGTAAATAAATCTAGTTTCATGGGGTGGAAATGAGGCTGGATTTCTAATTTTCTTCTATGCGGCGGTGTGTAGGCATATCGGTGGCGCTTGATTGCTAACTAGACGAATTGCATTAGGGAGGCGTTTGTTATTGTTCGGTATTTTCTAGGGTCGATGTGCTTGTAAATCACTGTTGTTGCTGGATCAACTGATTTTTGATCCCAATTGATACCTGGCATTGTTGTATTCTGGGTCACTCATTGATCGAATTATCATTCTCGACTCAATTTTTGATTATAAAGAAGCATAAGTGTGGTTATATGCTTGGGTAATAGTCGAACTGGTCAAAATTTGAGCTTGAGCAAAGTTTGAGCAAAAGAGATTGATAATATAGTAAAATTTAAAAGTTAGAAATAAGGGGGGATCGCTCTCTTTAAATAGTTGGGACCTTCCTAGTTTGAAGATCGGTCGAAGCAGGTACAAGGAACTCATTGGTGTAATTTCCTAAATTTTTGCAGCCAAAATTGATGGGAAAAATAAAAACTACCTGAATTCAGCAACCGACACTATTTATTGAGAAAATAAGTACATAGTTCTACATGATCAGTTCAGTTTTTCACCTTGGTTTTACCTCGTAATTACCGAAACGAAAAACTGCTAGCAATACTCTTATAGTATCCCATGTTTCGTATATCTTAATCTAGTTTAATGTAGCTTTTCATTGTTCCGCTGTATTGACGATCGTACCTCTCTTGATTAAACTTTGTAGGCGGCTCGGTGCGGCTCGGTGCAACCACCTGCCTCGATATTCCACGTTCGATAAAGCCTCAGGGTATGTAACACATTGATCAATTTTAGTAGATCAAACCTTGAAACCCTGAATTAGGAAGGTCATATAACCTAAGTTGACAGGGGTCGTTATGATCTTTCTCTTTTAAGACCCCTTTTTCCAAACATCATAAGCGGTTTACTTTTTACCTTTCTCCTTTGTAGAATGTAGTAAAGTATTGACAGATCTTATTGAAGGGGCAGTAGACGGATACCCAAAGATAGAGTCGGTGGCGACTCGAGTATGTTGGGTACTGAATCGAGATAATCTACTGCCAAAATCCAAAGTTGGCGCCGATACTGTAGACATTGTAGAAGGAGTATAGTGTCCTGAACCTCTTTGAGCGTATTGTGGTTTGTATTGTGTTTTATATCGTGGTTTGCATTGTGAATTATACTGTGGTTTGTACTGTTTGTCTTTGGTTGTTAAACCTAACATTGATTTCAATTTACTGCTCAACGACGGCTTCTGTTGATTTATAAGATGAATCTTGTTGGTATCAACATTGGTGAGTTCGAAAGCATTGAGCATATCAAACGTCGCTGAATGTTCACTCCCAAAGCTTCGTATTGAATCTGGTGGACTATCTTTTGATGCAAATGTATCATTGGCATCTTCATATATAGACGATTTTAATCGAGAATCCTGTTCTTTGACCAATTGTACTCCATTCGTTCTTCTTCTTGATTTGAATATTTCATAATCACTTAGCATGGAATTATCTGACTGATTTGATGCTACACTAGTATTGCGATTACCATGTCTAGTAACGCTTTCAAGATCGGGAAAAGTGGGTGACATTAAGTGCAACTGTAAAATACAATAGGTGTCGAATGTATATGCTATTTGTCATCTTCCTTACGTGATTTCATTCTATATAAATACTTTTGAAAAATGTATGGCGCTTAGGAGCTTGAAACTGGAATTAAACTCCGGAGATAACCCAAAATAATTTTGAAGCGCCAGTTCACCATAAGTTATTGTTGGGGATCATTGGGGCTTATTCTAGTACAATTGGCTGTGGCAAAGCATAATAAGGTGTAGAAGCACTTACATAATCTGTATTAACCTAAACAGAACAAATTAACCCAATTTGAAAAATTAGAACTGTCAATCATTATGACCCTGTTGATAATTCCAGATTCCAAATTACCTCAGGCTCAACCATTCTTAACTACGGTCTACCCTGGTCATTCCTACTTGGCAGATAATATACATTTCGAGATTGAAAATAAAGAACAGCAGACACATGAAGCGTCATCGTCAAATTCATCATTATCCAATCCATTCAAGAAAATCAATTGGCCATTTGCTCCCAATTCATTTGCCCAACTACAACCGTATTATTTGAATATTGCTAGACCTCCATTGACAGAACAAGAGTCTACGACTTATGTATCAATCCCTTATCATATCAATTATTTGTTTTCTCGAGTCTCCCATTTACATAAGAACTTGGAAAATATCCAAATTGGAGCTAATTTGAATCCTTTGAATCATGATCCTATGAAAACCACCATCAGTGGTTGCTTGACCAAGATTATCAATGTTGGTGAGTCGCCATTTCAAAATTTGAAATTCACAAACCCAATCAATGAATTTGATATTTTGGAATGTCTGGATTACGAAACCAAGTTGAATAATTCTAAGAAATTAATCATTTCGGCTAATATCAATATCTTGAATATATTGGGCTTAAATCACCAGTCCCAATACCTTTATTCTAAAGGTATTCATGACTCAAAATCCATCTACCCCTTTGTCGAACCAGAGAACGAAACTGGTAAGACTATAGAACAACCAATGTTGCGATTACAATTTCAAAAGAATATCACCAGTTTACACGCGTTGTTCCCCTTGATTTTTATTGGTTTCGATAATGGCGACCTTTTATTGATCAATTCAATCGAATTGACTTACAAATTAATCAAAATCAATGACTTGAATTCGTGCATCACTTGTATAGAACCATTTTATCATCCTAGCTTCCATTATTTGGTTTGCTGTGGGCTCGCAAATGGTGAAGTCTTGATTCTCAATCCTTCCAGCTCAGAATCACCCAATCAACTGAATTATATTAAAAAGGTCGTTGGCAAGGATTCAAAACTCACTTTCTTCAAGAAATTCGATCTAAGTATCCTTAATCAACAACATAGTGACGAGTTGATCATTGGCCACTTCAAGTTAAGTCACAAGGCAGTCACCTCAATCGCATCTACTTTGCCCTTCTCTAATAAAACCAAAGATTCATTTCAATTGGAACATTTAAATCCCATGATTTTGGCAATATCCCTGCAAGATGGATTTGTTAAATTTATTGATTTAATGTTTACTTTCGGTAAAAATTACGCTCTGAATGATATTCAAAATAATTCAATAGTTACGGATATTATCTCAAATTACTTTAATGATGGTATCAGCGCTATTCAATTTTCACCTGATTTCAAGTTTCTCGTCGTTGTTGGAAGTGGTGATTTAATTGAAATGTTTAAAATGAGTTATTATAATGTCAGTGGATTATTGAAAAAGAAAGATGATACGTCATCTCTGAATCCGAATTTAGTTTCACAAACTAGTTTGAGAGGGAGACGCTCTAGAAGTGGAACAGTCAACAGTGTTTCTAGTCATAGAGGTTCGGGAGGAAGGAACATCCCACCATTGATCAAAGACATTAAAATCGTTGGTAGATTTAAAGGACATACTAATTCAGTTTATCAAATTGAATTTGTACCTGATTGTTTCTATAAATTAATTAGTTGTGGGTTTGATGGTAAAGTTATTATTTGGGAATTTGATTATCGGGCATTGCCAAAAGTTAAAGTTAATAGACCGCCAATTCAAGCAGAGCAAGAAAAAAGAAGAAGAAGATCGATGCAACATAGAAAGCAACCGTCAGTTATTGGTGCGCATCGTAGTCCAAGTCCTATAGCTAAAAAGGCAATAGCTCCGACCAATGCTGGTGTGTTTTTGCAAGCATCAAGATCTTATCATGATGATGGGTTGAATGGTTACCTCAATACTGGTATTGGTGGTAATACTAGTATGAACACAATCTTGAGTGGATCTCCAAATGTTTGTGACACTAATAAGGAAAGCTCTGATTCTCAAAATGAAATTGTGATTTCAATTTATAAATCATTATTTGATTTAAGAGTGAAAAGGCATTATAAAAACTCTCCAACAAAAGAGAATCTTTTAATTCACCCCATTATCGATGATAAATTAGTTCCATCGATAGAGATTCCTTTGTTAAGTTTGGATTTGAGTTATTATATTAAAGATGGAAAAATCGATGGATTTCACTTGGAAGATAATTATTTCTGGTGCTTTGGTAAAAGCGGAGATATTTTTAGGTACGAAATAATGAAAGCATAAGAAAGATGAATAATTCGCAGGAACTTTCAGTATAAGAAAGATAAAGTACAAACAAAAAATGTAGTTATATAGGAAAATGCAGATGTTGATAAAAGTTATATACTCTAGTCGAAAGAGATGCAAAATGATAAACCGATTGACAAAACGATGCAATGTTTAATGGCGCGCATCCATAAATGTATGAAAACACAATTAATCGAATTAACCTTAATATTCAAGTAAATAGATGAGAAGAAATATGCAAGTGGATGTGGATGAGGAGTTATTGATTGTTGTAATACATTGATCCATCCAATCCAAACCCTAAATCTTCTTCTAAACGGAATAAGTCATCTTGACCCATATTGCCAATGTTGAAATTATCTTGATAAACTTGTTGATTATTAAATGTGAAATCATCTAATTCCTGTGGTTTCGGAACGATAAACTCGTCAACAGTACCAGCAATGTTTGAAGTGTTAACTGCAGTGGATGGTGTCAGATTTTGATGATAAATCGGGGTGATGAATTGTTGTTGATTGTTTTGTTGGTCGTCTGTTATGATGTTATTTTGTTGAATCTGTTGCTGATGTGCCTGTGCTTGCGCGTGTGCTTGTGCCTGCGCATGTGCTTGTTGAGCCTGCTCAAACTGTTGCCTTTCGTGTTCTTGTTTACGTTCATTTTCTTCTTGCTGGCGTTGTTTTTGGATCTGTTCTTGCAACTGGATTTGTTGTTGTTCTATTGGTTTTCTGGCAAATTCTCGGAAGTTTTTAACTTCTTCGACGATTAATTGTTTCATTTCATCAATGGAATCAACGGTTTCAAATGATTTAAAATCAAATTTAACCTGGCACACCGGTTCGTCTTGGGGGTCATGCCAAATAGCTAAGTATGGATGATTCAAAGCTTCTTCTACGGTGATTCTTTGATAAGGGTCCAAAGTCAACATTTTTTCCAACAAATCGAGGGCCAATGGGTTAGCCTGGGGGAATAACTCACTGTAAGGTACCCGTTTCATTAACGGTAATGATCTAACGTAATTCTGGGCTCTAACTGAACCAATTTTAGTCAAAGTTGATTCTTTTGGAGTACCGATAATCAATAAAATTTGATTCAATTGGTCGACGTAATCTTTACCTCTAAATAAAGGTTTCCCTCCTAATAATTCTGCCAAGATACACCCTACAGACCAAATATCAATAGCTTTGGTGTAGTTAGTAAAACTCAACATGATTTCCGGCGCACGGTACCATCTTGTGGCGACATATTCTGTCATGAACCCAGCATTTTGTTCGGGATTTTCAGAAAACCCTCTCGCCAAGCCGAAATCACAAATTTTCAATTCACAATCAGCGTTGACCAACAAATTGCCCGGTTTTAAATCACGATGCAATACATCAGCCGAATGGATATACTTTAACCCACATAATATTTGGTAAACGAACGATTGGAAATGAGAATCAGTCAAATTTTGACCTGAGCGAATAATTTGATGCATATCACATTCCATCAACTCTTCGTATAAATAAATATCATTGAATTCTCCCGTCAAAGGGTGAGGGACAATATCCAAGTCGTACAAACAAGTGATATTCTTGTGGCCTCTGAAAAATTGTAATAATTTCAATTCACGTAAGGAACGTTTACACAAGATTTTCCGACTGAAAATATTGGTGATTTTCTTTATAGCAACAAAGCTTCCATCGGTAGCAGAATTTGTAGTCTGGTTCGAAATACCAGATCCATCGTCGTATTTAGCTGAACATACAATTCCGTAAGCTCCGTGGCCCAATTCCTTGACAATCTTGAAAGACTTGTCAATGATAAAGTCCTGGTTGTAGACCTTATTTACAGTTCTTCCTTGATACTCTGACATGGTGTGTCTGTGAAAACCTGTGGAAATAGATAAATAGATTTAAACAAGGATTAGAAATGGAGATTGCGCTCAATGAAAATAAAAATTTCACTGATTTTTAAAAGCGACGGTTATTGACGGTAAAAATATCAAAGAGGAAGTTTCGTAAGGAGGGAGAATGCCAAGTATAAATAGTGCATTGATAATCTAAACCATCTTTCACCAATTGTGATTTTGTTGTTGTTTTTTAGATACTAAAAATAGATTTTTTTTCCTATACCAGCTAAAGCCGATTCGAAATTTTTCAATACGACATACAATCGATGAAAGCCCCTTGATTCATGTCGTATCGTGCCCGTTTTTATATGTGTACGTCATTTCGTCATCTTGTGAATGAATTGAAAATATCGCACGGCTTTCATAGTGGCTACTTCTATTTATAGCTAACGTCTCTTGTACTAAAAGTAGGGGAAACGTCAGTTTGTTTGGGTTAAGGTTCATGTCCAGTGTGTAATGCACACATGGGTAATAGTATTAATGCTAAATATTGTTTAACTCATCGCTTAATGTGGAGAGATATTTTCCACATTGCATTTGGCTGGATCTCGGTTCGACTCGCATGGTTGGAAAAGTGTACCTTTAGTTAATTTGATGATTTAGAGTGGCTCATAGAATATAAGGATGTAGGACGTGTTGTAGATGATAGGTATGGCTATTTTATTTACTTTGGATCCTTTTTTGATGTTTTTATCGTACGTTTTTCTGAATTTGTCATTTTTCAATTTTTCAATTCTTCAATTTTTCAATTCTTCAATTTTTTGTACAAATATATAGATTTAAGGTAAACCAAAACTAAGTCACCACCAAAAAGAGAGGAATTTTAATCTTCCTTCTCTAGAATGTATAGAGTTAAATAGATACCAACATATATAGTTCTATAGCTACTTAATGGTCAAATATGAGACCAGCGAGTATGACCTCATTTCAAATGCAAAGGTATGCACAAAAAATCGAAGGTACGACAGGTTAATGAAAAACCAACTAGACAAGCGGCACAAGGTTCAAAGACCTTCACCACATCGAATTCAAATATCTTTGAATTCCTATTAATGATTTCGATTGAACTGCTTAGGTTCAAAATGTTCAGGTTCGAGACCTTGACAATCCTATCGATCCGAAAGAAATACAACTTTTGAGACCTCGATTAAGAATGCTCTTAGAGGAATAGATAATAACACATTACTGGCACTAATCGCAGGGAGGCTATGGTTGATGGATAAAAAATTGCAATTACTAGGTAGATGAAAATATTTGACGCGATCACAATTATTATTGTACAGTGTATTTGAAAATTTACCATGGATCATATAGAGGAATACAGTATAACATCGTTTATAGTATGTATCATTCGAAAAGAATCCTGCAAAAGTTCAACGATTAATAGTCAACTTTGTTGAACCATTGTGGCTGGGTCAGATGCTAATAATAAACGGATGTTGAGAATATTTTTTTCTATTTCTTCTATTTTGATTTTTGGTTGCATCTTCACCAATTGCGCTTTTTGCTACATCATCGGGCTGTTTCCGATGACATGTACAATGCCATAGCTACCGTGATGAAGTAAAATATTTTTTGCGGAGTTTAAGGCTCGCTTAGACACAGAAACGCATCGCTGAGAATGAAGAGATCTCGGAAGGGACGGTTGCAAGCACATTTGGAAACGTATAACTATTGATTAATGTTGTTCAAGTAACAACACACAAGCTTACGAATAATGTTTATACTATAATAATTTGTTTATGTTTTGGGGAACTTTTATATAATTAAACAAACGACATATATAAATTACCTAAATACCAACCCTTCGGGTAAGTTTTTATTTTTTATTTTGCAAATACTTTTCAATTTGTTTCAATCCATTGATGATATTTATTGTGGAATTACCAAACCCAACTCGAATATACCCCGGTCTCTCAAATACTTCACCAGGAACTATTAAAGTTTCGTACTTTTCTGCCATTTTAACACAAAAGTCTTGAGATTTTACATTAGTTAATTTAATAAAACAAGTAGACCCCCCAGTAGGTCTAACCCAGGAGAAAGTTTCGGGATATTTATCGATAAAATCCTGTAAAATTTGAAGGTTTGTATTACACAATTGTTCATTTCTTGATAAAATCTTGGGGCAAACTTGTAACGCCAATGTGGCAATGTAATCATCAACCATGGAAATGGATATGATATTATAATGACGTTTATTAAATAAATCTTCAATTATCGCCTTATCATTGACAATGATCCAACCTAATCTGATCCCCGCCAACGACCAAGCTTTGGACATGGAACTTGTGACAATGACTTTGTCATACCCATAATCTAAAGCTGATTTTGGTTTATCGGCGATATTGTGGTATAATGGTCGATAAACTTCGTCACATACAAGATACGTATCATTGTCCTGACAAAGTTGTACCAAAGATTTCATTAATGAATCGGGGGCAACTGCCCCCGATGGGTTATTGGGGTTATTGAAGATCAACAATTTAGGTGAATGTTGTTCAAACAACATTTTCAAATCAGCTAAATTTGGTAAGAAGTTTTCGGAAAATTGCAAATCATAAGTAATAACTTTTGCGCCAAACATTTTAGGAACCGATGATAATTGTTGATACGTAGGTTGGATGACAATTACTGTATCTTCGGGACATACTATCGAGTATAATGCCAAGAAATTAGCCCCAATGGCACCATTTGTAACCACAAGTTTATCTGGAGTGGCTGTCTCATACAATTGACATATTCCTGCTTTCAATTCGGGAGAACCAGTAATATGGCCATAAGTTAACTTCATATTCAGCAATTTTTCATAAACTTGTTGCTTGTCTAAAGAGCCCAATTCAATTATGTCGTTGATTGAAATAGAATCACAACATGTTTCACCCATATTGTGAACTATAGCAGTTTCATACTTGTCCATATACTGTTCCACAGCAAATACCTCTTGAATCATTGTCTTTTAGCCGGAAGACATGAAAAGATGAACAAATTCCTCTTTATATAAAAAACTTTGAACGCGGAATTAAATTTGAAAGCGGAATTTCATTCTCAACTGGGGCATGTCCGCGGAATTTCAGTTTTTATAGGGTAAGAAACTTCGACAAATATCAAGCAATCGCCGACACTAGAAGTAAAAGAGACCGAATAGCACCAAATTAAAGAATCAGATAACCCCAGTATTATTGCAAATTCCATAAAGTCTTATTTCCATTTTTTGCATAACATTATGAAAAAATTCGCTGTCGTTTTTATTTTGAAGTGAATAATGGCCAAGTCTTTCTGCAGTGACGACCAAGCTTTGTGATCTAGAAGGGGTCTAAAAATCATCCATTTCAATACGCGGTAAATATCATTATTTCTCTAATCTCAATAAGTAGCACTCCATGAACGATGTTTTTAAGCGAAGAGCCCTGTTATTGTAACCGAACTTCGTTTAACAATCATACTCCTGACGTTTAATCCTGTCAATAAAGAAGATACTTTTTCCAACTTGTTTATATGTTTGATTCCAGCACCATTTATGCAATGAAAACCCGCAAAAAATCTCAAAATGGGAGATTTGTAGATTTATCAATAGATTTCGTCTGCCAGCATCATGAGATTATATTTGTGAATCTGGGTATTGTTGAGGATTGTTATATTCTTATTCAACATGTGTTTATCACATTCTCAGTTATTCTGTCTGCGTTGTTGTTCATGCAAAAGAGAATATTTTACACCGACACATTTGAAGACAATAGATTAGTAAAGTTTAGTCATTCGTGATTAGGGACACTTTCGCTAGAAAAATATATGTCGGCTCGAAATAATCCTTAAATCCATTTGTAGAACCCTCCTACAGACTGGTAGAATCTAGCTGTCAAATTAATTATGAACCCTTGAGGTGATCTTTATGCAAGTCAATATTCTACAAAAGCAATGTATTAACAAGAATTCGACTAGCGAGACAACTAAGATTAATGACCATGATAAGATCTCTTTTGTTTCATTCGTATTTAATACCAAACAAGATTACAACTATCAGGGGAAACAATTAGTTTGCTGGCTTTGTATAAATAGAACAAAAAAAGTTTATTATCTATATTATCTTAAACAAGAAACTTTATTATTTTTATCATCTAAACAAAAAAAACTTTATTATTTTATCTTTAGAAACACCTTCTGGAAAAGTCCATTCGATAGAAAGATCTGCGCCATGGCTAAACTTGCCACATAGGGTTATTATTTGTCCATTTATCCAGTCCAAATAAAAGTTAGGTCCCATAACCAGCAATTATCGTTGTCTCAATAAGAGTGTTAATCATTGAGGTATACACTTTTACTAAACGTGTTAGGGATATTTATCATTATTGAAATGACAGCAAACGCAATAAACAAACACCAAGAATATTTTATTACTTAATTTTAGTAATCGCTTCATCTGACAGTACCGCTACTCCCCTACAATCAGGAGTAGCCGAAGGCAATCGGATGTATAGTGGACTCGGATGTAGTAAGAACAATCAGAATTTCAAATAGACATGTTCAATACATGAGAAATTGACGAGATAAATATATGTCAGAGTGACCGCTTCGCCCATATGGCATAACAATACTTATAATATAGTACGAAAATATCGAATAATAGTGAATAATATCGAATAATGTTGAGTGAAATAGATGAAAACACGACTCTATATCTCCACAACAACAAACCAACACTAGTAGAATGGAAAAACGTCAATTAGAGTTGACGCAAAGGAGATAAGTATTAGGATTAGCAATTATTTTCATGTAGGAGCAACCGCCTAGAATTGACGATCATTGGCAATGTGGTTTACGAGAAAATATAGACACCAGCAGAGATGAAATGACACAAAGGATTGGCGGTGATAATATATGACCCAACAATGAAGGAGTTAAAATGGGGATGATGTCGAAGGTTTATGATTTCTAGCAATAGTTAAAAACCATCCACCCTGTTTTACTGCCTAAAGGGGAATTAAAGATTGTTGGTACAATGGGGGGTTTATTATTTGCCGGTGATTGTGAAAAAGAAGAATGGATGCAGCTGAGAGTGCCACCAATCCCTGAAAAGCTTGATGCGTTTGACTTTGCAGAGAGACGATTGTTGTTTGTGTCTGAAGTTTGAGTGGCTTTTTCAATTGGTGCTTGAAAAAAAATGTCTGCATTTGATCTCACGCAATTATTTTGCTTTTCCAGCTAACTGACAAGCATAAAATTAATTATAAATATACACACGAATACCGACAGTTTATATATTTACAAGTCAAACGAATGCTCGGACGATGAATGAGAAGGACAGAATAGTGGACGACTTGTCCATGCTCTTCTTGCCAGACTTACACCTGAACACAGACTCCTTTAAACGAGAATTGGATATCGACGATTTCGACAATGTACCCCAAGAATCGTTTAACAACTTCAACAACTTCTTGTCAAATAACCAATTCATTAGTTATAAGGCAGATGGTAATAATAATAATGGTCAGAACCAAGGGGCGGGATCTGCAGACGCTAATAACAGCAACCAGCAAATAGGGATGAACCCTTATTATCAACAACAAAATTTCAACCAACCAATATCGACACTAGGATCGTCTCATAATTTGCAACAGTATTCCCATAACCATATACAGCCATATGACACTATGTATCAGAACTCATACCCAAGTCACCATCACTATGCCAATTTTGTTCCTGTCGAAGCAACTCGTCAGTTAACATATAATAATCATTGCTATCCTGCCAGAAACAATGATATGAATGAAAAATTAATGAACTTGCAAGATCCGTTATCCAAAACTCCAACCCCAGCAAATGAAAAGTCAGTAAAACCACCAAAGAAGAAGGCTAAAACTAGAAAACGAGAATTGAAAACAATGGACTTTATTATAAATTATAATAGCAAACAATTGAAACGATTATTAGATTTGAAAAAAGTGCCGCAAGTCAATAACTTCACCATTGTTGATAAAAGTAATAATCCAGTCACCATTGGGTTCAATGGGTTTTTGAATGGTAAATTTTTAACTAACGATCATGAAAATTGTAATTATATTCTCACAAAAAATGGCGGAGGCATGGACCAAGCTCAAATCGATGCTATCCCCAAAAATCAAAAACCTCAGGTAATCTCGTGTTATAGAAGAAATTATATTCAAATATCTATTGACATGAATATTTCAGGTCTACACACCTCCAACAACAACAAAATATTACGTTTACAGACCAGTGAGTATGGTTATACAATCACCAGAGTCATCAAGTACTTTAAATTAGAAATAATGGCAAAGACCCGCTCGCATAAAACTACAGTACCCATCTTTATCAAATCATCAACTTCAAAGAAAGATGGTGCCACGACTACCACAAAGGATAGAAGATCGACTCCAGACGAGGACAATATCGTCTACTCCCAGATTGTTAAGCCAGAACATATTTTCTTGCTAGATGAAAATATCGACCAGGGAGCCATCAATAAATACTTTGTGATTAAAAAATTACAATTCAAAAAAGCAACTCCCAACAATGGTAGTTTGACTTTCCAGAATTATTACCACTTGATTGTTAAATTGTCGGCGGCAGTGGCCGATTTATACTATGATGATTATGTCGATGATGAATTTAATAATGGATTGAATGGTTCCAACGCAGATAATAATGAAGTTACCTTGGCAGAACTAATCTCCGAACCTATTATAGTCAGGGGCAGAAATCCCCATTTCTACGCCGAAAGAAAAGATGTCTTGATCAAAGGAAGATCCAACACCTCGAAAAAATCTTTCCTATTAGCTTCAAGAGATAATGTTGATGACGATGATTATGCTGATAATGATGATGACGTTGATGATGATGATAATGATGACGAAGAAAACGGAGGTACAGGCGGTAGCCAGAGTAGGGATGCGGATGAAGGGGAAGATGGAGACGAGGACGCAGACGCCGAAGAAGATCCCGCGCCATATGATGAAAACGAACCCGAACCAGATGAAGACGAACTGGCTCCCAATAATAATACTACGCAACAATCTCCTTTAGCATACAACACTACCAACCAACAAATTGACTTGACTGGAGTCAACAAGTACAAATACTTCCCCATCTCCAAAGTCTACTACTTACCACCTATAAATGTGGTGTATTTTCCCCACGGTGCCCACCATAACCAAACAAAAGACGTTTCCACCAGTCAAGAAGACTTACATGACCAAGAAACGAGAAAAAGACGCACCAGTAGCAATGTATACTTCAAGTAGACAGTTTTATGTGTGCTAGCCTGTAAAATACGCCTTGTACTATTGTATATATCCTAGTGTAATATACACCAATGAAAATTTAAAGTTGAGTCGATCCGAACTGTACCCGCCTAGTCTCCGTTATCACTGCGCGCACGCCGCACCTCTGGAAAATATCTCAAGTATCCGTTCATGACATCTTCCAGACAATGCTATCGGCACAGCAGTGATAAACAATAATGAAACGGCAAGTCAGAATGCTGGCCTACGCCGTTACCAGGAAAAACTAAAGTGATCTATCAGTGGCAAAGGTGTGGAACATAGAAATCTCGTGGTAGGGTGATGCAACATTAACACATTGTTTAATGGAGTATAAAGAGATTCATTTCCCCCCATTTTTAATTAGCTCAAAGTATTAGACATGTCTTCAACAAGTACCCATTCAGGGCTATCTTCCAAATCTAATAATGATCCAGTTCCATACGATGGTGCGCCCACTACACGAGATCGAGAGCCATCGATCGGGGCTCTAGAAACTGGATTATCACGTCAGGTGACAGCATACCTGGTACAAGATATATATGGAGATATGACTCCAAATGATATCAGATTACGACGGACTAGTACAAAGGGAACTGTGTTGGACACATTAAGTAATAGGGTTGCGAAAGTACAATCAATCGACGATCAACCTGGTGCATTGCCCGATGATATATATTCAAAAGATATTGCTGATATTCCAGTACCAGTGAAGAATGATGGGGATGAATTTAGTTCTATAGATCCAGAATTGGTGGTATGGGACGGCAAAGATGATCCGAAACATCCTAGAAATTGGTCAACAAAACAAAAAGTATTTCAAAGTGCTATAGTTGCATTTTACACTTTGATCTCACCAATGTCATCATCAGTGGCTTCTCCGGCAATTACTTTCATTGCTGAGGATTTGGGGATGAACAATTCATTTATGAGAGCATTTTCAACTTCAATCATGGTATTAGCCTGGGCCATAGGCCCTTTGATTATTGCCCCACTTTCAGAATCTGATTCAATTGGTAGGAGACCAGTTTTAGATATCTCGATCTGGATTGCATTCATTTTTAATTTGGCTTGTGCGTTCGCCAAAACTCCCGTTCAGTATTGTGTTTTTCGATTTTTGGGAGGGTTAGGTGGATGTGCTTCATTGAATGTGGGAGCAGGCACTTTGGCCGATTTATGGAGTGACGAGCAAAGAAGTATTGCTGTGTGTATGTATTCCTTAGCCCCGATGCTAGGTCCAATTATATCACCAGTTATTTCCTCATTTGTCATTGAAAATAAAAGCTGGCCCTGGGTTTTCTTTGTATTATCCATCTGGAATTTTTTTGTGGCAGCGTTTGGAACAATTTTCTTCAAGGAAACCTATTCTCCAAAATTGTTAAAGGATAAAGCTAGAAAGTTGAGAAAAGAAACTGGTAATTCTCATCTTCATACAATTTACGAAATCGCCAATGGAGAAACAGCCTTGGAGAAATTTCTCATTGAAACATCCCGTCCATTGCAATTATTAACGACCCATCCGATGGTTATTGGTTTAGGTTCATTCATGGCTTTCGTTTATGGCTTTATGTATTTGATGTTGGTAACTTTCCCTACAGTATATCGAGAAACTTACGGATTTTCAATTGGAATTGCTGGATTAATGTATTT
Source organism: Candida sp. Y128-05E (assembly GCA_037042355.1). Taxonomy (NCBI): domain Eukaryota; kingdom Fungi; phylum Ascomycota; class Pichiomycetes; order Serinales; family Debaryomycetaceae; genus Candida; species Candida sp. Y128-05E. The sequence continues at coordinate 42,952 of JAXQKE010000068.1, read as the reverse complement.
ACCATTAGGAATTGGTGTTGTCATAGGCACCGTTTTCTGGACACCGGCTATTAATAAAATTGCAGCGATTATGACAGCTAGAAACAATGGTGTTAGCAAGCCAGAATATCGATTGCCATGTTTGATTTCTAGTGGGATATTTTGTCCAGCGGGATTAATCTGGTATGGATGGTCAGCCCAGAATCATTTACATTGGATTATGCCATCAATCGGTTCGGCTATATTTGGATTTGCGTTAATATGTGTCTTCAATACCATTCAGCAATACTTAATTATAATGAATAATAGATACTCGGCTAGTTCTGTTGCAGCAGCAGCCGTGTTTAGATCTTTATTCGGTTTCAGTTTTCCATTATTTGCTACACCAATGTATGCAAGATTACACTATGGATGGGGTAACACCATGTGTGCATTTATCGCGTTGGCATTGGGTATACCATTTCCAGTGTTCTGTGTGCTATATGGGGAGAGATTACGAAATTGGGCTAATAAACGAATGGATAAAAAGCAGGCAGAAAGAGATGCACGAAATTTGAAACGTTTACAGGCGTCGAACAAATCGGAAGAGAAAGAGATTGAAAACGATATCTCTAGTAGTAAAAGTAGTGAAGATTTAACAGGAAGCAATGAAGAGGAAAAGAGAAGTAGGGAGGAAGAGGGAAATCATTAATTTGCATACATGTTTCGTTTATTTAGCTTCTATAGGGTAATAACGACTCTATTTGATATAACATGTATAAAAGCAATAAAAAATTAAAAGAAACCCAATGTAGGCTAAGGTAAATTCTTTGTGTACTAATAGCACCGATTCTAACCAAGAATTGATGTTATAGTTAGATTTAAATGTTATACGACATTTTCCCAAATCGGATTTAAACTCATTTTGTTTTGCGGGGTTAACAAATTAGGCAATAACCGAAAAAGACATATTTGGCAATCTCCGCCAGATGCATAATTTTAATGCTGCAAATGGTTTCAACCAAAGTATCCCCAAAGTCTAAACTCTATCACTACTAGCGTCCACAGTAGCATCTCCGCAAATTACAACCAATTGACTAAGAGTATCAGTCTACAAAGTTACTACTGGAGAAAAATTGTGATTAACAGGAAGGAATCAACACAACCATGGTATAGTACATTTGCTATCACCGAACACAACTTATATGTTATATTTGATGTTGATGTTTTGGCTCACTAGAATTCTCTGTACGACCTGGTGAATTGTGTACTCCAGTATGTGTTAGCTGCTTTTTTGGATCTCCTGGTTAAAGACGCTATATTTTTCCTGTAGTGAATCAGGTTAGTTCATTTACATCACATTTAGAATTTATTTGTTGAGCAGCCAAGCTAATTCCTCGTTGATACATATTTGTATTTTATAGGTAAATATTAGAAGTTTCAAATTTACCAATTCGCTGATGAGAATTCGCAACTTGGATTCGATCCGAATCAATACCAAACCGTTAGCGTCGTGGATGGCTACTATTTCTTTTGTTAAGTTTCTAAACCCTTGAACCACATCTTGTTACAAGTGTTGCCAGAGTGGAGATCTTTCTAGAATGTGGTAATACTTACACTTTGTCTTATTACACCTGAACACAATAATAATCAAAATGTTGTAAGTGGTCTGACACAAATATTATCCCTTGTGGGGAAATTTTTGCACCATAAAGTACCACTAGGTGCCGGTTATTCTTGTGATTTCATCTAAACTTGTTAGTTACTAATCGCGGTGTTTACTTAATTAGTATAGAAAACATTAAGATACTTCTTAGTAGGTTTTCACCTAATTTTCAATTACCTTACTAGTTTCTATAGTGTCTCAAGGATCAGTTTAGTTTAGAACAGGGTTATTCAGGTTTAGTATATCTGATTACATATTGAGTAGTGCATACAAACAAAACTAAGTTAAACGAAGTTAGCCGTTGCTTGCCGCACCCCTGGAAAATATTGTTGGTATCCGTGAATCATGAAAACACTGTTATAGGTGAAATAGCGGGGATTGTCAAATAATAAGATAGTAAGATAGTAAGATAGCTTGGAAACCTATATTGTTATCACGAGATTCTAACCTCTTTTTGGAGTATTCAAGCTGTGGCGAAGGTGTGGAGTAGAACAATTAAGAAATGTCGTGGAAGTTGATGCCGCATCGGGACATTTTTCAATGCAGATGGAATATAAAGAAATTCGATTCTAAAATGACTCAAATTAGCAAACATGTCTTCTGCAAGTACACATTCTAATAGTTCGGGGCTATTATCCAGATCCAATAATGACCCAGTCCCATACGATGGGGTTCCCAGTTTACGAGATAGACAACAATCGATCGGGAGTCTAGAGACTGGTGGTACATTATCACGTCAAGCGACAGCATACCTGGTGCAAGATATCTATGGAGATATGGCCCCCAATGATATAAGATTACGAAGGACTAGTACAAAGGGAACTGTTTTGACCACATTAAGTAATAGGATTGCACAAGTGCACTCAAACGACAATCTACCTGGAACTTTACCAGACGATATATATTCGAAAGATATTGCCGATATTCCAGTTCCTGTGAAGAATGATGGTGACGAATTTAGTTCTATAGATCCAGAATTGGTGGTATGGGATGGCAAAGATGATCCAGAACATCCTCGAAATTGGTCAATGAATCAAAAAATATTCCAAACTGGTATTGTTGCATTTTATACTTTGATTTCACCAATGTCATCATCAGTTGCTTCTCCGGCCATGAATTTCATTGCTGAGGATTTAGGAATGAACTCGTCATTTATGAAATCATTTTCAACTTCAATCATGGTTTTAGCTTGGGCTGTAGGTCCATTAGTTATCGCCCCGCTTTCAGAATCGGATTCAATTGGTAGGAAACCAGTCTTAAATATCTCCATATGGATTGCTTTTATTTTCAATTTGGCGTGTGGGTTTGCCAAAACTCCCGTCCAGTTATGTGTTTTTCGATTTTTGGGAGGACTAGGTGGATGTGCTCCATTGAATGTCGGAGCAGGCACTTTGGCCGATTTATGGAGTGATGAGCAGAGAAGTATCGCCATCTCGGTTTATTCCCTAGCCCCATCACTAGGTCCTATTTTATCACCAATTATTTCCTCATTTGTCATTGAGCATAAACAATGGCCTTGGGTCTTTTATATATTAGCCATTTGGAACTTCTTTGTTGCAGTGTTTGGGACAATCTTCTTCAAGGAAACTTACTCCCCAAAATTATTGAAGGATCAAGCTAAAAAACTAAGAAAAGAGACTGGTAATGATCATCTTCATACAATCTACGAAATCGCTAATGGCGAAACAGCCTGGGAGAAACTTCTTGTTGATACTTCCCGTCCATTGAAATTATTATTGACTCATCCCATGGTTATTGGGTTAGGATCATTCATGGCGTTTGTTTATGGTTTCATGTATTTGATGTTGGTGACTTTCCCATCTGTATTTAGAGGAACCTACGGATTTTCAATTGGAATTGCCGGATTAATGTACATTCCATTAGGAATTGGTCTTGCAATTGGTACCGTTTTCTGGACGTGGGCTATCAATAAAGTCGCCGCGATTATGACATCAAGAAACAATGGTGTTAGCAAACCGGAATACAGATTGCCATGTTTGATTTCAAGTGGGATATTTGTTCCAGTGGGATTAATCTGGTATGGATGGTCAGCTGAAAAGGAATTACATTGGATTATGCCATCAATTGGTTCAGCTATATTTGGATTTGCGTTAATTGCTGTCTTCAATACTATTCAGCAATATTTAATCATGATGAATAATAGATATTCTGCGAGTTCTGTGGCGGCAGCAGCCGTGTTTAGATCTTTATTCGGTTTCAGTTTTCCATTATTTGCTACACCAATGTATGCAAAATTACACTATGGATGGGGTAACACCATGTGTGCATTTATTGCATTGGCGTTAGGTATACCATTTCCAGTATTTTGTGTGATGTATGGGGAGAGATTACGGAATTGGGCTAATAAACGAATGGACAAAAAACAAGCAGAAAGAGATGCACGAAATTTGAAACGTTTACAGGCGTCAAACAAATTGGAAGAGAAAGAAATTGAAAATGATATCTCTAGTAGTAAAAGTAGTGAAGATTTAACAGGAAGCAATGAAGAGGAAAAGAGAAGTCGATAGGAAGGATAATTTGGATACACGTTATTTAGAATCTATAGAAAATAACGAGTACGTCAATTTGATATTCTAACATATATAGAAACAATATAAGACAGTTTTAAACAAACATTATTCGACAATAGCTCTAGCTGATACATATCCACAATTAGTTATACTAATAAATATTCAATAGATATCCAACCTTATAGAGATATATTAGTCGTAATATGCATTCCAATAAGTAAAAATGGTTATTATAAATGATCCATTTAATTTTCATTAACCCTCCTAAAACCAATAAAATCAAAAAAATTATATATCCGACTATAAGTTGGTTGTAACATTTGGTTTAAGATTAGGGGATAATTCTAAAACAAACGTGTGGCAAGAAAATATCCCACAAATCGATATTTCTTTTTACCTTGATATCCGGGGATAATTATTCATCAACGTGGATTGGTAGATCTTCTATCGAAGATAAGAGGACTCCGATCCCGAGATAATGCCGGGGTAAAAAAGATCCAGGCGGTTGAAAAGAAAATGTATAGAGGATGGATAAAAATGAACCTGGCGGTTGAACAGAGGATGTATAGATGATGGCAAAATGCCAATAACGTAAAATTTACATAAGAACCTGGCGGTTGAACTGGGGAAGTATACGGGAAGGGTCTAAAATGTCAATAACCTAAAATTTATAAAACGACTCTGGCGGTTGAAGAGTGAATGGGAATCCAATAGAACCAAGATTACTATGATATTATCAAATAAACTTATATAGTTACTAGAACATAAACAGCTAGCAGAACCCCCAATAAAACCCCCAATATTACGACACCGTTGAGACTTCGCAAAAAAAAAAAAAAAAAAAAAAAAATAGAAGAAAAAAGAACTTTTCGAAAGAAAATTCTTATCATCACATCATACCGAGCTAATACCCAGGCAACGTCGGCAGATAATGTGATAATGTTACATGATGTAAAAGAACGCGAAGATTAGTCTCGAACAAACAATCCACGAATCACCACCAATTAATGAGTTGAGCCAAGGTTAATCTTAACTTTAACCCCTGCTTTTGTTTCCCCACATTTAACAGGCGGGCACCACATTATACCACAATTCTGCGATATTAAAACGACAAGCCACGAAAACAATAGAGAGAGCTAAATATAACAACAAACCAATGTACGCCGGGGATCAAACCACCTTATCTTCCACGTAAACAACATACTCAACGTATACTCATCGCCTACATAATCACACGTATACCTGAAATGGCTACATCAGAATACATGACACAGATGGCAGAGACGAGATGAGGGTGTTGGTATAGTAGTAAAAGTAACTAGTTTGGTATTAGTAATGAAAGTAGAGGGGTCATTGCTGGTAGAGAATATACTTGATCATCGTTGTTGACAATTTGCAACCATTTGGTCATCTTTTGTAACTCCGAAAAAAAAAAAATTCTGTTTGAGAAATCTACCCGTGGGGTGAATTCTCGGAGCAAATAGAATGTGGTGAAGGAGAACGTTACTGGAGATGGTATACCCGGTGATAGAGGTAAGTGTATAGAGGATAGGGGCAATTGACAATTGACAGTTGTCAATGGTAAATCATTTCTTGTCAATCTTTGAGCTGGCTCGCCTGTTAATTTTTAATTTGTAATTCTTTTTTTATTATTATTTTTTTTTTTTATTTTTAATTTTCGGTGAGATGACAGTTTCTTTTTTTCATCTGCCTGAGGTGGAATACTGATCACTATATAAACACAATAATTCATCAATGATCAGATTTTTAGAAACCATAGTACTGCTTCAAATATCATGTCTTTATCTTACGAAAACGTTGTCCCATCCTTCAGATTAGATGGAAAATTAGCCATTTTGACTGGTGGTTCTGGTGGTTTAGCCTCCTTCATTTCTCGTGCTTTGGTCGCTCAAGGTGCTGAAGTCGCTTTAGTCGATATGAATTTAGACAGAACTACACAAGCCGCTAAAGATGTATTGTTATGGGCTGAAACCGAATTAAAAGGTGTCAATGCCTCCCCAATTGGTAAAGTCTCTGCTTGGTCTTGTAACATTGGTGATGCCGAATCTGTCGAAGAAACTTTCACTGCTATTAACACTCACCACGAAAAAATTGCTACTGTTTTAATTAACACTGCTGGGTACTGTGAAAATTATCCTGCAGAAGAATACCCTGCTTTGAACGCCGAAGCTTTGATGAAGGTTAACGGTTTGGGTGCTTTATACGTTTCCCAATCTTTTGCCAGACCTTTAATTGCTAACAAATTACAAGGTTCCGTCATTTTAGTCGCATCAATGTCGGGTTCCATCGTTAACGACCCTCAACCACAATGTATGTACAATATGTCCAAAGCCGGTGTTATCCATTTGGCTAAATCTTTAGCTTGTGAATGGGCCAAATACAATATCAGAGTCTCCACTTTGTCTCCTGGTTATATCTTGACTCCATTGACCAAAAACGTCATTGGTCAAGACGCCGAAATGAAGAATGCTTGGGAATCCAAAATCCCTATGAAGAGAATGGCCGAACCAAAAGAATTTGTGGGGTCTATCTTATACTTGGCCAGTGAATCAGCTTCCAGTTACACTACTGGTCATAACTTGGTCGTTGATGGTGGTTACCAATGTTGGTAATCGAATACGAGTTAAATATGAGCTGCATTGCAATTGATTATACAAGATCATTTTTGGGTTTCGGGATTAAAAATTTATAGATTAATGTACACTAATAATAAATAATATAATGATTTAAAAATTACTGTAGAATTAACAAATACTACTTGCTACTTGCAAAGAAGGTAAAGTTGAGATATTCAGGTGATCACCTTCAAGTCACACAATGTACGCTTAATGTACAGCCAATCATAAAGAACAACACCTTTCGGTATATTCCCCTAAACTTATTCAATATTGTTACTAACATTACTGGTGGAAAGCAAAAAACCACCACCTATTGCTTACGACAGTAGAGAGAATAAAACGTTGTTCAAGAGTTAGATCAGATGTAGAATAGTACTGGTATTTCAGAATTATCATAATTGATATTTTTGTGGGTACTAGTCTCCTTCGTCTCAACGGTTATTTTTTTTCAGGGTCCAAAAAATAGACGATTTATTCGAGACACAAAGCTGAATAAATTTATCACCGAGGATGAACGGAACTAATTTTGAATCACATAGTTTGTTGCATTACATTGTTTTCAATAATTGAATCAAGATATATGAGTAGTATCACATAAAATGTTTAGACCAACAACTAAATATCTATGGTTGATTCATACCTAAACATATTGGATGGAGGCCTTTTATAGCCTCTTTTAAACTTGAATGTAATACAGGATCTCGGTTGACCACAATTAGAAACAAGCTATATATCTAGATTGAGGTTGGTCTATTATATTTACTACCGAGATTATCTATTGAATATATTATTATTTTGAACATGGTTGTATTTCCTATATCAATGCTTATGTTTCTTTGCTATTGGTTTCAACACATAATAGACCATTGTAGTATAAACCTAAAAAGTATTATTCATTATTGTATCTTCTATACCCATACTGGAAATAATATGATAAAAAGTTGAACATGTCAACCTAGAAGATCGTCTTGACAATCATTATTGAACCATCATCATTACTATTAAGGAAACATTATACAAAATTGAATATTTTGGAGAATAGGGGAATGGTTATCAAATTTATGATTGCTAATTACTAGCAAAGAATCATCTTAAAACATGTTTCCATGACTAATCTAGCAACGAAATCCTCAAGGACAGAATTTGTCTTGTGAAACAAAAAGTGGCGATTTTGGTATAGAGGGTCTGGGGAACATCAATGTCCTGATGTATTGGTGAATCAATTATCTGAAAATCCATTGTTTATTTGGTTTATTTGAAGAATGTCATATCTTAACAATATAAATATCAATGGATACCCCTGACAGATAGTTGAAACAAATTCCTTAATATTCATCCAAGGTTGTGAACGAGATAGAAAGATATGGTCAGGAAATGAGGGGGTATCCCACTGATGCTAAACATATGTTTCATCTTGATATTTAATAAATCATATTAATAAATTAACCATTAAGAAAAAGAAAAATTAAATCTGGTTCAAAAATACATAATTACAATTTATGATTGTTTTCCAACACCTATTGCCAAGTATCATTTTACATTATAACGCTCAGAGAGCACCAAAACGTTCTCTCTATCTATCTTTAGAACAATAGGAAAACCACTGTGATTATTTTTATCTTCGATATAATTAGAAACACATGGTCGAGTTGGAGATTTAGTTGTAATCGATACTAGTAGCAGCAACCCACATCGACCTACATTACAAACTATAGCAACATTACAACACCAGTAAGGGGTAAAAAATAATAATTGCCTGAGCGATATTGCCAAAATATAATAATAATTTCTAATTTGAAAAATGCAAAAATGAAAGATAAGGGAATGTCCCCAACTTATTCATAACCTTTACTTGCTCCCCATTGTCGTTTTGAAATTAATCCAATGTATGGAAATGGCACTTTACAGTTTTATATATCGAACTAAAAGATTGAGGTTATTGTCAAGAATGTTTTCTTGTCTATTTTTAGCATTTATCTATCGTTAATAATGGACATAATGCCTTACTCCATCCAAACACATGATTCTTTACAATTAGTATATATGTCTTTAATAGAAACAGTACTAGTTGAAAGAATTTCATTGTAACAATTTCGTAAATTCTCAAACCAGTAGATAAGATAAGCCTGAAAATTTCATTGATAAAATTTAGCAACAGTAATCGATTGTTGTATTAATCCGAGATACCCAACGACGAATAATTAATCCCTCAAGGGGCACTTGAATTTAGGATCAATGAGACTATTCACTAATGTACAAAACAAAGAATAGCAGGTACAGTGGCACGGCCAGCAGTTTTCCATGTACGAATTCTAATATTACTCCGCAAACCTACATTCAGAAAACGAAATGGCCTCATTTTTGCAGCTCCATAATTTTCTTGCAAGCGGTGCGCTGGGAAAATCCCCAACCATCTAGCATTGGCTAAACTTAAAATAGAAATAAAAAGAAATATAACTAAGGCAACAAAAACATCCCATTTACGAAATTTAGATATAAAAAATAACCATCCATAATATCATACTACAATCTACCCCCTACTTACACAGTGGACATACATAACGAGGGATATCTAGGATAATTTCATAGCAACCGAGTTATCTGCAATTAACTTAACTAACTAGCTATCAGATGATGTACCTTTAAAAATTTCTTAACACTGACAATGCGCAACTGCAAAATTTAGAGTACTAAAAAATAAAAGATATGTATGCAATTAGCAACACACGACCATGCTTATGTTTTTTTTTTGGGTTGTTTTTTCTAGAGCCACAAACACCAGCCACAATAAGGCGAGGCTATAGAGAAAAGTCTATCTGGAATATAACATAAAAGTGGATCTATCGAGCATGGAGTATATCACCACTACTAAAAGACTACAGGACGGCAGAAACAGTGTGGCTCTTATCATCCTTGCTATCGAGAAAATAATAACCAGCATATTACTTGCATAAATAATAACTACTATAAATAGCTTACATGTTAGATACCCAGCACTATAAAAAGCCCACCAAATCCCACTTTTAAGTTTTCTTATTCATTATCAATACTTTACACTCGCTATGAAATTCACTACTATTGCTTCCATTGCCGCTGCCGCCACTGTCGCCCAAGCCAGTAACATTACTGTTACCACTGACATCACTGTCACTGACTTCACCACTTACTGTCCAGAATCAACCACTTTTGTTGTCAACAACAAAACTGTTATTGTCACTGAAGCCACCACTTTAACCATCACCGGTCCATGTACCATCCCAACCACTTACGTCACCTCTGAAGGTCCAGCTACTTCTGCTGAACAAACTACTGTTGCTCCACAAGTTACTACTGCTAACGGTGCCAACAAATTAACTGGTATGGCTGGTTTAGTCGGTGTTGTTGTCGCCGCTTTAATGTAAGAGAATTGTATTCTTATTATGTATTTATAGATTAATTAATATAAGGGAAATATGAATTGAATTGTAGATACTTTTTGTTCTGTTTTGAACTAGAGAGCTTTCATTGACCTTGGTTAGTATCGAAGAGAGTAATTTTATCCTCAGTGTGTACTTGGACTGATAATAGTGTGTTCTATAATTACGTTATATCTCATTACGCTAAGATACATTTGAACTTCCCCCTATAAAGGCATTATTCCTACCGTTTTGATTTTTTTTTCGTTTACTCGTTTTATTTCTTTTTGTTTCCCAATTGGGAATTGCATTGTGTAGAAATTTTATGATAATATTTTTTTCAATTGTAAATTGCATCGTGCCATTGTGCCATTGTGTAAATGGTTGAGACCTTTCATGAGTGATTTAATTGGCAAAACATAGGCGCCGTGTTGGTGATTACGAGGTATCTGTACTTTTCGATCATTACATGTCAGATGTTAATCGGGTTATTTTTCTGTCAACAGCATGGCGGTTAATATGCTGGCTTAATTGGTGCAGTTTCCTCACTCCTTGAGATATATTGTTGAGTTTTACAGGTTTAATTGACGCAAGTTGTAGATCCCTTGTTCATGCCGCTTGGGAACGGGGTTGATAGACTAATCCACTTAATTGAGGAAAATCCTGGAATTGGATATTGTTGGATGCTGATTAGCGATAAATTGGAAAGTATGATATTTAGTTTTAGTTAGTATTGTCAATTGTTACTTATAGGTATTTCTCTTTTCAACGGTTTAGTGACACATTGGTGGTATTTGCACCCGATGCGGATGGTATTTATGCACTCAACCACCAGAGTCAATATATACATGTGATGATAGCTATTGAAGTTGGTAGACTCATCTAAATTTCTCCTCCATATACGATAGTTTGGAGTCAAATTGGGTATTTGAAACTAATTCATGGGAGTCGGATCGATTACCCAAATTCTATCGTGGATGTGGATATGGATATTTACTTTACAACCTTAAGCTCATCATCACTAGTTATTTTCGATCTACATTGATTGTTCTTTGATCTATGCGTTAGAGTGTTGTTGCAGGAGCCAATAATCATCAGTGCTTGTGTCACGCCATAGATGATTCACAATATTTGATTATACATTTGTTGAATATCCCTATCAGTAGATTTTCTTGAAATAGACTTTGAGATAAGAACCGAAAAAGAACTTGTCACTTGCTGACAACCAGGAGTCAATTTGTATCTTAATCTCCCACAACCAACATAAGGAAGATAAACCAATCTAAATAATAACTCTACACGGCAAGCCTGTGATTTTGTTTCATCGTAAATCTGTGGTTCGAAGACATTTTGCATCCTAAAATATCTGCAAACAAGTTTTTGCGTACACACTACGAGAATTAGACTGATCGATTAGATAGTTCATACAATTTCTTGATGATTTATTTATATTATTATGTCTACAATTCCGTAAACTTATGCTATATGATGATAAATAACCAACTCTTCAACCTCTAACCCTTCATTCTTAATCCACTAATTACAAAAATTCCTATAATACCCTTAATGATACATGCTATGATACATTGTATATTTGAAATCATTTTAAACTCGTTCATAAAATAATAAATATGCATTTTTGATATTTTCATCATTACCGCCATTCAAAACTTCATCTTCAGTAATCAGTTTTAAGACAGTATCATCAATTCTTACCCAATTTACTCCAATTTCCTCATTCTCATTTCCCTTTAAAACGTCACAAGTATAATGACCACCGGCAGCACTGAGACCATGATGGTATACAACCCCAGTTAATTTATAATCAGTTTCTAATGATCTATTGGATAATAAATTGATGGGGATCTCTAAATTATGATGATAATCAACTTTATGCCTTAATTTTTCAATACCATGATCTGTTTCTTTAAAATATGAGAATCTTTTCAAATGAATTATCAAAACCTCGGGTAATTTATCGATAAAAGTTTGTTTCTTTATTGAAACTTCTTGATTATTTGAAGATTTATAACTGATTTTTTCCAATTTATTCAAATTGATAAATGCATCTTCAATTGTATCTACTTCGGATATATCCAATTGAATATTTTGAAATGGGTCGACAGTAATCGATTTTTGAAATGAAGAACTGGTTGCCGATTTAGGTATCGTTAGAACAGATTTGAATTGCCCTCCAAATATTTGATTGATAGGTGTTGGTTCAAATTCAACTGGTTTATTGATACTGATTTTCTTATTCTTAGCGCCAACTTCATTCCATTCATTATCGTCTGTCGCGTCATCATTAGATTCAGTGGATTCGTCGATTTCGTTACTATTTTCATTTCGAATGATCTTTATCGTAGTTTTAACGTTATATTTGAACTTCTGAACTGTATCAGTGTCCGGCATGTTCAAAGAAAATTTCTGAATTAAACCATCAATCATAGATGTGCTTAATTTTTTCATCGCACTGACAAATTCTTCATTTAAACCATCCAAATAATAACCCAAAAATTCTTCGGCGTCTTCCTGTTGGCCCCATTTCAAATGTTGAAATTTTTTATGATTAATTAAATTCATATAAAACGAATCGGGACTTATGGGTTTGGTATCTTCATAAGGTTGATCAATCTTATCTAAATTTTCAGAATTATTTTTAACAATAAATTCTTGGAAAAACTTGATAGTGGCATCGATTAACGGGGTTTCCGATTCTTTATTCAAACTACCTATTGATTTATCATGAATCAATTTGAATAATACATTGAAGGGTTGACAGAAAATTAAAATCTGGAGAATTGAATTCATATAACAGATATTTCCCGTGTTTAACAAACCATGGGGGGTTATAGGAAATTTGGCAAGATTGGATGAGTAAATGGAATAGTTTGGATCAAACATGATTCTCAATAAAAGTATCCCTAAAGGTTGGGACGATTCTTGTGAAATGTTGAACTCGGAGATTGGTTGGGTGGTATTAGTGGAGGTTGATGCAGTGGTTGATGATTTGGATTTTGCGGTTGATTTTTTGTGTGGAGGCGCTGATTGATGGAGAATTGACGCCCAATTTGTCGAAGGAAGTGTTGGAGATTGAACTATTTCTGGAGATTGGGATGAACTGGCTACAGGGGAAGGAGGTGATTCGATCTCCACTGGTTTCTCTTGTTTTACTTGCACTGGTTCTTCCTTTGGTTTATTGAAATCAATAATGGTCTCAGCGGGAATACATTTCTGGAACGGGATATTATCCAATTTATTGAATTGAGTTAATTTCCGATCAGATAAAATTTTCCGTTGTTCGACGAGTTGAGGATAATGTTCCATAAACGTATCTTTAGATACATTAATGAAGATTGGAAATTGGTATTTATCCAGTGATTTTTTTGGTTCAACCTTAGTTTCTTCCTTAGGAATGCTCTCGACCGGTTTAGTATTATTAGTATTAGTGGTATTATTATTATTATTATTATTATTATTATTAGTGGAAGTAGTATTAGTATCATTATCATGATCAACATGATCTGCCAGACCATTTAATGGTTGATTATTCTTTGCAGGCGATTGAAAGCTACCATTTCCATTATGAACAGGTACCTGCGGTACCTGTGGTATCTGTGCCTGCCCCCCATTTATATTATGCTGATTAAGATTCTTATTTATATAAGGTTGTTGAGGATGAATTGGGGGATAGGGCGGCTGATAATATTCCGTAGGGGGATAGAAAAATGGGACTGGAACCGACTGATAAGGATAGATTGGCACTCCATAGTTCATGTACATCTGCTGATGGTGTGGATTGTAGAATTGCTGCTGCTGAGGCGGCTGATTTGGTCTATAGTTTTGATAACCTGACTGTTGAGGTGAGAATGAGGCAGCATCACCTCTAAATCTATTAGGACCCGTGTTAGAAGATGAAGATGCAGACATATAGTATTTAAAGAAACATGAATATCAATAACTAAGTGATGAATGCTGTTCTATGACGATTGTTGGTGTGGTGTGTGGTTTGTATCTACCAATTGATTAGATTTCTGATTTTACAACCAACAAGAAAAATGAAAAATTTGTTGTGGGTTTTTTGAGCAGCGCACGATTTCCATTACAAATTATATAAAACTGGTATTTACAACGATTGGAAGGGAAGAAGAGTAGTAGAGATATGTCTAGTTATACTGTAACACTAGTATATAGCTACTGACCCCTTTTCCCACTGTTTTTTCTCGAAAAATGTGTAGTAATTTTTCAAAATTTGTTTTACCAATTACGGAGTTTAGTGTATTGGAATTGCAAACTTATCTCGGACGATACCAACTTCCTCAAGTCAATACAAGGAATCCTTAGTGTTAAGCATAAGTTCTTGCGGAAAGGTCTATTCCGTGCAAAATCAACATTTTAGTGTAGATCAACTGATAACAGGAATAGTATCCTGTTTGGGATCGATCAATATTATCTGTTTGATAATCAATTATTTTGTAGCATCCATTGTAAGGGGATTAAATTAATCAGACTAAAAATAGTTTCGTAAAATAACTTTACGATACATTTGGGTTTAGCTAATCTAAACATTGTCATTACACAATTCTGGTCAATTGGCCACGGATTCAATTGTTTGATTTTACTTGATTTACAAATGTGTCAGATTGATATTTGAGACAGTCAATGGTGTGGATAATCTTTCCTATTGAGTGATTTGTCAAATGACACGATATGGGGTTCTTATATAATGGATACTAGATAATATCTTGTTATAGCTTCTAAAAGATAGCTACAATTTATTTTACTATAACCATTTTTGTATAACCACAAATTGTTTATCGTAGTTGAAACACGAACAATCGCATCACTTTTGGAATGACAACCAAGGATTATTCAAGAAACATAACTTTCAATCTTGGCCTAATACTAATAAGTCTGATATACTCGTTACATGCGAGTTGCATGCAAGTTTTATCTACTCGTCGCTATGTAACTCGGTCTAGTATTTTTATTACCCTCTATTATCAACAAAACGAGTAGATGACAACATATAGGTAATTGTTTCAATAATTTACTGGGACAGTTGGCAAGGATTTGAGTTATGAAATTGGATGAGGTAGTACTATATTTACTTCTATTTTCTTCGTATCCTTGATAATCACTAAAGCACTCTTTCATAAACCCATCACATTCACAATACCAATTTTTCAAATCCACCAATACTTCCAGTTTTTCAATATAAATCAATTTAGAATCATCTTTAACAAGTTTGTTCTTATTTGATGTTATACCATATTTCAATAAATGAAACTGTAGACTAGTGTACCTAGCACCATATTTCTTGTCAATTATCTTGAAAATCCCATTATCAAGACAAACAATCTCTTTATCCAACAATTTCACTGCCTCCACATACATCTCCCCATAAACCATCATCAACTGGAGATTTTTCTCAGGTTCAATCGTAAAGTAATCGAATTGTTCGTCAACCAACTGGGTAAATTGACAATATACATCATCGCCCACCAACTTCTTTATCACCTCGTAGTTTGATGTTTTAATCAAACACTGGTCTATTATAGATGGCAATAATGTGGTAATTACCGAATTCTCTTCGAATAATTCCATATTTACCGGAAAAAAGCGCCAATAGTCAACAACTACACCATAAGTATCATAAAATTAAAGAATTGAACCGTTTTCACTTCGTCTTACCCTAAATTTCACCAAGTTTCCCCAGTGCCTAACAATAAGAATGGCAATCGATCCAACGCGATGGAAAAAAAACAATACTGTTGATGGATGAAATTTAACCAAAACAAGAGAACAAGCAAAAGAGGAAAGATGGATTGGATGCTGACGTTGCCACCGTCATTAAATACAAAGATTCAACAACTTATTCATGAAAAACCGGAAACTGAAGCTATTTTAACGGAAGTATATCACCATTTGACGCAAAGTGGTAATAATCAAGCAGCAGCAACTGCAGTTGCTAACGATACACACGATACAAAGAAGAGGAAGCTAGATGGGGTACAAGAGCAAGATCAACTAGAAATCACAGCTGAGTCGAGTATTGTTGATATCAAAACAGTTATAGATCCGCAAACAGTTATATTTGAGATTCAAAATGTTAGCTTCCAATCACCAATTCGTAAAAGATTGAACTTGACATTCCATTTGATTGAACAGCAGGGGAACCCTATACCAGTATTAAGTATTGTGAACCCACAGACTAATATCCCCGAACTATCAGTTATAAACCTAGCCAAATCAATCAAATTATGTATCTTGATTCCAATTTTAAATAATTCAACCAATTCTAAGAAAAAAATGATTGTCAGTCTTTGTTTCTGGTTGCATGATTCAATCAAGTCCGACCCTATCATTTGTCAAATCAATTTGGATTTGATTAAGAAGAATTTGGTTAAATTGGGTAAATTACCCGCTAATATCGACACACAATTTGAAATCAACCAGGACGAACAATATGCCCTTGATTTGAATCCGATACAAGAAACTATCATTGATTATTTTACAAGACAATTCAAACTTTGTGGCATAAACTTGGTTAATTATTTACCGGGGTCGACCATTTTCAAGAATAAGTATACTTTGAATTCGGATAATGCCATTGCTTCCACAAGACTGGGGAAACCAGCATTGATTATTTGCGATGCCCACAAAGGTGCGAAAGAAGGATGCTTACTTTTGTTATCTAAAAACGAATTCAATCCAGCGTATATAATCTTTGGGTTCAAAAAGCCCATATTGTTTTATGACCTCGGACAAATCATGTCCAAGAGTTATTCAAACATTACTAGAATTACATTTAATATGATTTTCGTTGTTCAAGGCGAAGCAAAGCCTGTTGAGTTCAGTATGATTGACCAAAAGTATCATAATATCATTGATGAGTTTCTCCACGAAAACGAAATACAAGATGAAAGTTTTGCTCAAGAATTGAGGGAAAAGAAGGATAAAGACGTGAAAGAAGAGGTTTCAGAAACCGCCCAGTTGATTGGAAACCCCGACCACGATGAAGAAGATGAAGACGATGATGATTTCGATGAAAAACATATTGTTAATGATAGTTCTGATGATGTTGCTGAAGAATTCGATAGTGATGTAGGGAGCACCGATGATGAAGATGATAGTGGCGTGTTCCAAAAGGGCAAAGAAGAGGAACTAGTGGAAGATGACGAATGATTTTGAAACTTTTTCAAAATTGTATTATAGAATTCTGTACTAATAAATATAACATACTGTAATCATCTCTTGAATTTAGAACTTTTCAATTGTATTATAGAATGTACTACTAATAATATAACATATTGTAATCGTTCTGTTTATAAGAAGACTATAAATATGATTTTGTAACTTTTCTGAATTTAATTCTGTAGAACAAATATTACAATGTATAATCGTTCTGTTTATTTTTCTATGTAACTATGCAAGTGTGGTTGTTTATTTGTACGCACCGCTATACGTATCCATTAATCTAAAGAAAGAACCTCTTTGTTCAGCATTTAAGATATGTCTTGGTTCGTCTTCGAATTCGTAAAAGATTGCTTTTTGGGCTCTTTGTTGTTTTAATACAGCCAATCTTCTTTGTAATAATTGTTTGTTGTTTTCTGAATAGTAATCAAATACCAAGTAACCTCCAATGAAGGCACCTGAACTTAAAGCATAACCGAATAAACGGTCGATACCTCTTGGATAGGTTTTCCCAATTAAGGAAACTTGCATTTTTCTGGCCAAGGACCCCAAAGCGGTACTTAACAAGATTCCAGCAGCAGTAGGCATGATTGTGTGTAGTGGTTGAAGTTTGGTGTCTTCTGGTTGATTGTATCAATTGTTTTCTCATTGGTTGATGAAAAATTAAAGAAGATGGTAGCGCAGAAAAAACAAGTATAGAAATCATTTCTTACAAACAATAGAAAGGAATGGAAGGTTTTATAAGAAAGTTAGAGTAGTTGTAAGATAGTTACTACTGGTATTACAGAGATTTGTCTCTTTCTTTTTCTCTAATTGTTTTTTTGGTATTGTAAAATATCCAAAATATAAATTTCACTGTAATAAATAAACCAATTCTCAAAGAGATATATCAACTATAATACAATGATTAATAATATATTTTGATTGAAGATGTTTATATTAATTTACTAGGTAATTCTTGTAGTTCTCTATGTCTTGTATTAATGAAAGTAAAGTAGTGGAATTTCGGTATGGAAAATTTCGCACCTATTTTTTCCCTAATCATAAGACACGGCTTTAGTCGTCATAATTTTCAACAAAAAATTGATAACTACAATTTCTACTTCCTAGTTCCCAAATCAAATACAATTGTAACTGGCACCATCTCTACTTGGTAAAACATCAATGTTGGTGATTTGTTATTGATAAACTATGGCGTCTACTTTGAGAAAATTCCGCTTTTCTTTAGCTGTGGTGCGGAATATTTTTTCATTTATAAGTATGGAGATTCTGCCTTTGGTTAACTTTCAATGGCGATCAATTTCTTTAAAGGACATCCCTCAAGGAGGTTGTTACCCAGAAAAGACCTTGCTGATTCGTTTGCGAATGTTTTAGATCAAAACTATGATAAATACGACGATGATCCTAATAATCAGCATCCTTTAACTTATGGTACTGATCCAGGGAATTTGGATATTAGGACAACTATTAGTAAATGGATTGGTGGGTACTACAAACGAGAAGTTGACCCTCTTTGTATGAACCTAACTGCTGGTGCTTCATATGGTATTGCTAATATATTAACTGCGTTTACTAGTCCTGAAATTACCAAACAGGCTTTTATAGTTACACCGACTTATTTCTTAATCAATGGTACCTTTTTAGATGCGGGTTTTGAAGGAAAGTTGACGGCAATAGATGAAACAAAAAACCAACCAGATTCGACTTCAAACTATGATATTGACTTGGAATACTTGCAATCTAAATTGGAATACTATTCGAAAGGTTTACCTCCAGTTTCTACTAATATAGTTCAAGATCCTGCTAGAGGTAAATGGAAGTTATACCGGTTTGTGATTTATCTTGTACCCGCTTTCAGTAACCCAGGGGGAATAACATATTCCAAGGAAACGTTGCAGAAATTGTTACAGTTAGCTCGGGAATACGATTTATTGATTGTTACCGACGATGTGTATGATTTACTAAACTATACTGACGAACCAATGGTACAAAAATCGGTTCATTTGGATATACAAGATTGCCCTACTTTACCTTATGGTAATGTCATTTCCAATTGTACATTTTCGAAAATCGTGGCACCTGGTTTGAGAGTTGGCTGGCAAGAAATGGTGAGCCCGGAAATGGTCTGGCAGTTGGCGAATACCGGTGCCAACAAATCAGGGGGCACGCCAGGCCAGTTAGCCTCGTTTGCTATTCAGGATTTGATCAAATCGGGTAAATTGCAAGATAATATTGTCCTGTTGAATCAGGTTTATCGCGGCCGAGCTGAGGTACTTGTAAAAGCTATTCATGATCATTTACCCAAATCCACCGTTATTAACGGTGGCCAAGGTGGGTATTTCCTTTGGATCACCATACCCGGGGATTTCAATCATGATCTAGTAGTTGATCAGTTAGCAAAACAAGGAGTGATCATGGCTAGTGGAAAACACTTTGAAGTAAGCGGAGATACACGTAATTGGGGGAAAAATAGTGTTAGGTTAGCCATCAGTTACTTGGAAGAAGATGATATTAGTGAGGGGATAGAAAAATGGG
This sequence comes from Candida sp. Y128-05E, assembly GCA_037042355.1. Taxonomy (NCBI): domain Eukaryota; kingdom Fungi; phylum Ascomycota; class Pichiomycetes; order Serinales; family Debaryomycetaceae; genus Candida; species Candida sp. Y128-05E. The sequence continues at coordinate 23,031 of JAXQKE010000068.1, read as the reverse complement.
GGACCTTGTTGAAAGAAGTGCATCCTGAGTTATATTGAGTTGCAAAACAACCATCACTTGCGAAGCGATTACTAGTTTCATAGTTCAAACTTGATATACTCGTTGCAATGTATAGACATACAGTAAATAGTCATTTTAAAAAGTTAGTAAACATTTTCAAATTAGAAGAGATCACTTTGGGTGTAGAAGATTGTCGAAGCAAGTACATCCCGAATTGTACAACAATTAACGAGTTGCGAAGTAATAGGTATATCACTTGCGAAGTAAGTATGAGTTGCATTGCAAGTTGATACCCATTACTTAGTTACTTTGGGTATAGAGAAATGGGGAGAATTCTTAATACAAGTACATCATTACAATAAAAGTATAATATATCAGTTATTCTAAGAAGTTAGTAAATATTTTTAAAATATTATTCAAAATAAATTTCCATCGACACAAACTATATCAGCGAAGATCTTGGTGTAACTAGTTATATTCTCATGAATTTTCAATAAAGGCGTAGTTTTCTCATCATAATAGTATTGTCGTGGTTGTGAATATTTGGTTCATAATAAACATACTGTTGAATCATATATTCATATCAAACTTGCGAAGCAAGTAAGATTAAGATGTTGGAATCTTAATTTTTCACTGGATTGAAAATTTAATTTAAATCGACAAAAATATTTACCCGGACTTAACTCTTTTAGGCTGCTACACATTTCTGAAATAGTTTGGATGATAGCTATTGATTATTATATACATTTCAACTACAGTAGTAGTAGCCCATTGTAACTGGGTATATACTTATTAGCAAGAATTCAAGTGATTGGGTATATATATCTATTAACTGAATTCAAGTGATTGGGTATATATATGTATTAGCTGGAATTCCCCGGTTTTGATATGCCCTTCATTTGGTGATTTTCTTTGCTCGTTGTCTGGCATTAGCTAGTTTCGATTCTGTAGTTTCCAATTCATTTTGGAAGCCGTCCAACATATTATTCTGGTCTTCGACTTCATTATGAATCAACTCTCCCAATTCACGTTGTCGGGCAATCAAGCGTCGCAATTGTTCGACTTCTTGATCTTGGGTTTGATGCACTTGTATTTGTTGTTGTAATAATTCTTGGTTAGTCAACCCGATAGTATCTTTAGTTTCATCTACTTCTGTAGGTTGGGGTAGCTGTCCAAACACCCTTCGACCAGCCTTCTTGGCCGAGCCAAAGGCGGCATCGGCATTTATGTATGAACTAGGTTTATTATTATCTTGACGTAGATTCTCCACTTGATGGGTTAATTGCTTTAATAAAGTTTGTCTTCGATCGTATTCGGATATATCAATCTTCTTACTATACTTCACCAAACTAGTTTGTAAGTTTTGCAATCCGGGTTGGAAATTCCGATTGATCAATTCTCGAGTTTTGAACTTATCGGAATTATGTTCCAGGACATCTTGAATATTAGATTTCAAGCTCCGATACACTTCCAACCAATTGGAAGCGTCAATTAATGATAAGTCAACAACGGGGGACTTATTCAAATCATCTTTTTGAAACATTTGTTTATTGAACTGAAAGTTTATAGGTAATTGTAAAAACTTTAATACTAATGGATTATTCTGAAATTGAGAATCTTGAATCAATACATTTAATAGTTTAGCTAATTTCACTTTCCTTTCTTCAATCACATTAGACCTTTGAAACCATCGTTTTGCCGGTAATTGGTATGGCAAATCGTCGACATTGACACCAGCATCTCGGGCCAATTGAGACACCAATTGCTCAAATTCATTATATCTTCGCTGCAAAGTATAGGAGCGTAATGGAAGTTTGACATATATCTGGTAATAGACTACCCCATCACTTGTCGTACTTGACGGTATCGTTATTATATCACTCATGAAGATGTGAACAAACGTAATCATCAAGTAGTATCATATCGTCTAATCTCGTTAGCCACCAAATGACAGATCACGTGAAATTGGCTGCAAATTGGTTTTTTATTGATGTAAGGAAACAGAGTATGAATCAAAGGTATATGGGAGATACGTAGGAGAAAACTACCAACAATCGTTCCCACTACACGATACTCGACCAGAATTGATTTTGTTTGCCTGAAAAGTTTACTTCGAAGCTAGTTCTCATCATGGAAATTGATGATATTGTCTAAAATATGATAATTGCAAGGTTATTTCTAGTTTACTTGTGGGTTAATTTGAAAGCTAGATGAATGTTACTCGAATCAGACAAGATTTCCCATATGATTTTGCTAAAAAAGATGTAGTCTTTACAACCACCAAACTGTTTGGTAGAACATTCAGTTTTAGAGGTAGAAGTGAGTTAATTTTTGAAAACACCCCATAGTTCAATTCTTCTCTCTATACTGTCCTCCACTCTAAACTCTATTCTTTCCATTCTTTACGGGGTTACAGTTTTGATTGCTAGGAGGTTGCAAATTTATTATCTGCAGGATGAGGTGATTATTTTAGATTGCTATTTTAACATGGTTAATAACTATAAGTATAAAGAGAGATCAGCAATTGTCGATTGAATTCTAGGGAAAGCAGATGTCAATTTTTGATTCACATAAGTCAACCGATGACTCGGCTCATCTGACCCCTGTAGAGGCTTCTACAACTACACCTGATGCTGCTCCAACTGCTGCAGATGCAGCTCCAGCTTCAGCTTCAGCTCCAGCTAGTACCAAAAATAGTAATAGATACAAAATAAAAAAAGTCGACCCGGTTCCAGTTCAAGATGATGAAAATCAACCATTATTAGAACAAACCTTGGATCCACTGGATCCAAAAATATCACCATTGAATTTATCCAGGATTAGGCTTCTTCGAACCATTGCAATTGTGTTGCTAGCAATCAATTGTATATTATTCGTGTTTTTATTGCTAAGCGATTTCGTCGCTATCCCTGGATTTTTCAATCGGGGCAAATCATTCTTGGAAATGGATTTAGTGTTGATTGCTGGTTTGGCTAATTTAATCACGATTTGGTATTTTGATGTTCCTGCTACGTATGAACGTGTTGCCGGGTATATAATTGCTGCGTTGTTGCTCGTTGATTTTGTGGTCATATTCTTAGTTCCCGATTCGCGAGACAAATGTGGTTTGTTTGGTACTTTCATCTTAGTATGGACTGGTGGTAATTTCTTGTACGACTCCGTAGCTAGCTATTTCGTCGAAAAAGCCCGTGATTCTCAGGAAATTAGGTATACTGGTAGAATCGAACCAAGACGTTCGGTAACTGAATTAATGATTATGACTGTTAAAACCATTTTCAAAGTCTTGATAATCTTATTAATTTGGAATATTTCCTTGACCCTTTGGATTGGTGCGTTTGATACCCATGAGAAACCATGGGGTGAGATGGTTCCTGTGAACGATGGGCAATTCAAAGTCCACGTCTCGTGCAAAGGTCCAGTATATAATAGTACCGATTCGGAAAAAAGAAGACAACCAATTGTGTTGATCGAGGGTGGTCAATTGACTTCATCGGAAGTGTTTCAAGAATGGATTGAGGAGTTGTATCATTTAGATAAAATCGAGAGGTATTGTATTTGGGATAGACCAGGGTATGGCTGGAGTGATGGTGCGCCATCGCCAGTATCCTTAGGTATAATTACCGGGTATTTGATTGAAGCGTTGGAAGAAAAAGGGATTGAGGGACCATTTTCCTTAGTTGGATTTGACATTGGAGGGTTATATTCGCGAATGTTTGCTAGTAGAGTCCCTGGAAAGGTGCACTCATTATTATTTGTTGATAGTTGGCACGAAGATTTATTAAGGATTAGTCCATTTGCCGGGAGCAATAGAAAGAATGAATCGAACCATGTGTTCAAGAATATCTTGGAGTTGATGAATGTGCGTACTGGGTTTAAATTATGGTTTCGAGGATTGGTGAGTCCGTTGGGGATCAGGCAGAACTTGCACTGGTTGTTTCATCCGAGAAGATATTCCTCTAGATCGAGAATATTTGGTAGAGACATGTACTATAGTTCGCAGTACATCAGAGCCAGATTACAGGAACAAGTGACGAGTCTGATATTGTCGTACTCTGAAGTAAAGGGAGCCGATATACATCATTTACCGGTGAGTGTGATCTCATCTGATTTCATGATTAAGAACTCTTTAAACTGGGGTAAATGGCAACGCGAAATAAGTTTGCTTAGTTCCAGAACCATTGAATGGGTTATAGCTGAGAATTCCAACCATTTTATCTGGGAAAGTCCCAAAGGCAGGGAGCAGATGCAACAATTGTTATTGAGATTGGTTAGTGAAAAATCGAATTATTAAAATAAACAATTGTTATTGTGAAAAGTCAAGCTATGTATAAATATATAGATAAACAAATGTTAGCAAAGCCTTGATTATGTATGATGCATAAGATGAGTTTGATAATATTATACGAATTACAATTTATTCTTATCAATTAATCTCGCCTGGAGTAATGAAGCCACACTAGAAGTCAACTAGAATAAAAATAAAAATAACCAAAACACAACAATATCGCCACTTCTACATCTACACTACTCTATTCCACATATCCTACACTGACAATCTCTAAACCCTCTCCTAAAACAAATCCTGCCATGTTTTACCATCAAACCAGTTTCACGTTCTGTCTCAACAGAAAAAGATCACTCAAAATGGCTGGTACAAAGGTGCATAGAAGATGTGCATTATTTCATCTGCAAAAGAGGGTCAGCGGTGATAGTTTAGACAATGGAAAGGTTAACAAACGGTGACTGATAAATCTAGATCTTCACCTGCTTTACTTCCTTGTCTCTTCCTTTCGTTTCTACTTTTGTTTTAAGTAAAAAGTAAACAAGTTAATTTGGTTTTGAGCTTTTGTGTCACTTTCTGCGGAGATAAAAAAATTCAATTTTGCTTCAACGCTTACATTACAACCAAGTGATCATCGTGGTACTACACAAAATTTTGTAAAGATAGCTCAAATTTAGCATACTCTCATAAACACTCATATCTCATATACCACAATAAGAGAGTTTTAGCACATGGCAGATCCTTCATCAGTAAGACAAGCTATGAATGGAAACAAACCAGATACTAATAGGAGGACCAGTTTTGGGCGCAACTTCCTCAGCAACTTGGGTAATAGTTTAAGAGGCATCCACCAGGAGGATTCCATGCTTTCAAATAGTCCCACTATAGGTAACTTGGCTAAGTTCACAGACGATCATGAATCGAGAACAAACGGATTACAAGATATATCTAATTCAGACGATGATGAAGATGATGTCAACTTGTATGAAGACGCTCAGTTTGTTAATAATCAAAATACAACTACTAATAATAATATTGCTAATACTGCTGTGATTCCTGGAAGTATGAATGATGATTCTAATAATATTACTAATACTGTGATTCCGAATAATGATGAGACTAATAGTAACACCAATACCAATACCATTAGAGAGGTTGGTGATGATATCGTAGTCACTGTTCCGATACCTAAAGATTTGAAAAAGAAAGAAAATCAGTCGAGCAGTGAATTGTCGAGGAAAGATACCATAATTGGTAATATCCCTCTAATTGCAAGAACTTCTCAGGAGTCTGAGTTGCATCCTATAGAAGATACACCGGAAAATAATATTAATATATCCCAGCCAACTTCGCTCAAGAGTTCTACGTCCAATGATTCACCCGATTCGGAGTCACAGACTAATATAATTGACGATGAATCACAAGATCCACAAATAACTTCAGTTGACAATGACGTGGTTGAAAACACCACGGGGATAGATAAAGATGGATTTTACTCTATACGATTGACTCCGTTGATAGACCATTCGTCTTCGACCTCGGGTCTCTATTTCAGTCCCATTATCAGAAAAATCAAACCGAGCAATAATGTTTCCATTGGCAGGTATACCGAGAAAAATAAAGCTGCCGCCCATGCGCCTCAAGGTAGTTCGGCCCCGATAGTTTTTAAATCAAAAGTCGTCAGTAGAACACATGCTTTGTTCCAATGTAATGACATTGGTCAATGGTTCTTGAAAGATTGCAAATCTTCGTCAGGGACGTTTTTAAACCATATCCGATTATCTCCCGCATCGCAAGAATCGACGCTAATGCCATTGATTGATGGTGATATTATACAACTAGGTATGGACTACCGTGGAGGAACAGAAGAAGTTTATAGATGCGTCAAAATGAGATGTGAATTCAACAAGAGTTGGCAGAGAAAAGTTAATCAATTCAACCTAGAGATTCATAAAAAGATTAAAAACCTCCAAATTAATGATGATGAAACACCCAAACCAATATTGAAAGATGAATTAAGTGAATGTGCTATTTGCCTAATGAAAGTCGACCCGTGTCAAGCCTTATTTATGAGTCCTTGCTCCCACGCATGGCACTATAAATGTATCCGACCAATAATCATCAAGAGTTATCCCCAGTTTTATTGTCCTAATTGTCGAACAATGTGTGACTTGGAAACTGATATAGAAGATGACTAAAGAGTTTTGGGAAAAATCACAGCTACATTCTGTTCATGGATTGTAGGGCACTTTTTTCCATTCATTTCATTTCATGCATATGCTGATAAATACACATTTAGGTAGCATAAGGTTATTGTACGTGTACCTTTTGTACACCGACAAATGGGCATTTCTATCATATTTTATTATTACTTTTGTTACTATTATTTTTATATTGTTTAGTTGTTTATGTATGGGTCTTTATATGTCGTAATCGTTAATCTAAATTTAATTTATGTTAAAGTTCTATAATGAATCATGCCTTACTGAAGCATCTGACAGTAAGGAGAAAATTTCTTCATCAACCCCATTAAAAAGATTGGCAAATTCAGGATCACAGCGGAACAGTGACAAGTCAACAATAGGATCTTGGTTCAAATTATTTACGGGCATTCCAAAAGTCATTGTCATTTGTGTGAATGGTGACGGGTGAGGATCTTGCGAACGTTCACTGGAGGAGTCATCCAACTCAGAAATATAACCGGGTTTTTGTTGAAATGTTCTTGATTTGATGATTGATTCAATCTTCTCGTATAAATCTATCGGAAGCGTGATATCATTTTTCATTCGTGAAATCAATGAGAATATCGAACTTAAATAATTGAACCCTACTTCTTCGGCATGTTGATATTTGCTTAGAGCTAATGAATCAACAAGTCCGGTGGCTAATTCGAGTAATTTAATACACACACCGGGGCCGTTTGATTCAAATGCAAATAAAGATAATGTTCTAACTTCTAGCAAGAAATCGTGGGCAATTACTATAGGGAACTGGTAGGACAAGCATGGCGGAGACTGGGCAATAAGTTGATTTTTTTGGGTAATATGCCAGGCGATTGATTTCATCCAATATTTACTCAAGATGATATTTAATTTTTGAGTTTCCGGTAGCGTTTCCACCGCTTTGATCTTGGACAATTGCAGTTGAATATCTATGACCCATTGTTTACTAGTGGAGTCAACATCATTCAAAAATTTCAATTTACCCACTTTTTCGAAAAATTGCTTGTCTGGAATGGCAAACACCTTAACTATTTCAGTGAATCCAGCTAATAAACTGGGGTATTCTTCATCATCCAAAGAAGGGAATGGAATGGACGATTCCAAAATTATGGGCACATTATCTTCGATACACATAAATCGTTCAGTGACCAATAGCAAATAGTAGATTTTCTTCAAACGATGGGTTTCGGCGGGTGTTTTAGTTTTGTAGATATGGCCATTATGCAAACCCAAGATTTGTGCTATTGATATCGACTCGCGTAGATAGGTGACAGCTCCTTGCAAACCTCCCTTTGAATTGATATAGTACAGGGATAAAAAGAAGGACGTCAAAATCGAATCAGCCAGGGCATTTAATCTATAATCGATTTTGTCCCTTGCTCGAGTAGCTTCTTGAGCATAATCCTCACTCTTTAAATTGAGTGGTACTTTGGACATTGGACTGTCAGGACTTAGAAAAGACACTTGCAGGCAGATTGCGGCTGCGATGGCACAGGCTAAAGCATAACTCGAGATGCTTTCGGTGGTAGTCATCGGATTCTGATTCACCAAACACGAAATCAAATGAGCCACAGAGACTACAGGCCACACACCATAGTACCAGGTCTGGTATATCTGCAAGCAAGGCAACAACAGATTGATCAGTATTGCTGGTGCAAACGATAACTTATTAACAAAGCCGACATCAGTTAAAGCTGCGATTGATCGTCGAGTCTTATCCTGCAAATTCTTGGGTCCGCACTTCTTTCTGGTTCTATCGTATGTACAAGGTATGCTATGGGCCTCACACCGTGAACAAGGGGTCTTCAAATCACATTTGATCTTTCGTAACGAACAACCATTACATGGTCGAGTATATTTTGACCTGGCCTTGGTTCTTTTCTGTCGTTTCACGGATGGACTAGTATCTTCTTGAGAAGAGTTATCATTTCCTTCGACTCCCATACCTTACAGATCTACCCTGTGGTATAGCTATTGTTCATGTGTTTAGAGTATTGTGGGGCTGCTAAAAAAAGAGGTGGTAATTTTCTTGGTTTGCGCACGCACCCCAATTTGGCAGCCAAATCATTTGGAGTTGCAAGAATGACACACTATGGTAGAATATGTTCAGTACCTATGACTTGAACTCTTTCAGTCAGCTTAGTAATGTCAGGACGAAGGCTCCTGCACGAGCAGTTACTAAACAACGAAGTACAAGGTCAAAAACCGGTTGTATGGTGTGTCGACAGCGGAAGAAGAAGTGTGATGAGACCCACCCTATATGTTTGTTTTGCCAGAAGAAGGGCTTGAAGTGTGAATGGGGTTATAAACATTTCACAGTGACGGTGGATGAAAGTAAACAAAACAAGATTGATGAAATACAGAAACAAAATGAAGTGGTGGAGAATGTATTTGGAGAAGAGAATGGTGCAACTGAGACTAATGGACTTGAATTGATAAGGAATGGAGTTAGTGACGATGTCCCTATAATAAATATCCCTCGAGGAAATCTGCCTTCATTTGAAGATTTCTTGAATCATGATTTTCCAGACATCTTGGACTTGCCTATATTGACAACTCCGTCATCCACTTTCAATTTATACCTCGATGAGGTAGGTATGAAGTACTTGAACTATTTTGAAAACAAAGTGGCCCATTTATTATCGATTAGCCCTCATTCTTCTAATTATTTCCTAAAGACATTCTTCACCATTGCAATCACCAATGAATGTTTGCTGAATGCTTTGGCTGCTTGGGGCGCGCTTTTCCATGAAGAGGGTGATATATCTACCGTAAACGAATACCTTAATCGAGCGAAAGCATTGGTAAGACCTCCACAAGAAAAATACGATTATTTAATCACATTGGCCTATTACTTAATTGCATTGGGTATCCAAATTTGCTCGGGTGACGTCAAAAATTGGTACTTTTATTTCAATAAATGTGGTGAATTACTCCAACAATACGGTGGAGTATTCAAGTTCTTGAAGGATTTCGATTATTCTAATGATTCGAAGTTTTTGGTGGCTAATTTCCAAATCCATGATATCATGAGTTCTTCCACTTTGTCTAGGGGGACAATCTGCTCCATGAATAGTTATAACGATATTTTCAAAATTAATAAATTGTTGGAAATGGATAATTATGGTATTGATCCTTACCAAGGTTGTATCCAACCAATTTTCTTGATTTTGGGTGAAATCATGAATGTCAATGTTGAATTGAGGCAAGAATGGAAAGAGATATTTGATCAGCTAGATAATATGGTCGACGTTAGTTACCAGAGATTGAACATTTTCAAGAAAGTTGATGATAAGTATCAAGAATTATTGAATAAAATTAACTATTGTAAACCAATTGATTCCCAATTGAATTTGCTAACTCCAAGTGAGGTATACCACCATTTGAAATTATTTGAATTGCATAAACTTACTTGCAAGATTTACATTTTGTTATATATTAAACAAACCCAGCCAATTTCAAGTGAGATTCAGTATTTACTTTTAAGTTCGTTTACGTTGCTAGAGGAACTATCAGAATCACCGTTGGTTAGTTCGTTGAATATGCCGTTATTAATTTGTGGAATATGCAGTTGTTTCAAGTTTGATAGAATGAAATTAGACAAGATAATAGGTCGAGTTTATGCACGGTACAAAGTAGGGAATGTTAAGAAAATTTGGGATGTAATAAAAGAATCTTGGAGAAGAAATCCCAACGGGAAAACATGTGTTGACTGGATTGATATATGTAATGATTTCGGGTGGAAGTTATCGGTTTGTTGATTTACCAACTTTAATCTGACATTTAAATGCCAGGTGTTTTAAATGTCAATTGTGCAGAACATTGGGTGGATATATCTGAGATTAAAACGACACAAGGTGATAATCTATCGAACTTTTACTTGAAAGGACGCCAATCACAGTATAATTAATCACGTAGTTTTGTATATATAATATAATACGATTTAATTGGTTAGTCCAAACTAGAGAAAATGTAAAATCTAAGTCTACTTATCTATAAGAAATTGTACAAACATAAATATGAAATGTTTATCTATTTTGATATTGGTTGTGGTGTACGTCGCTGATACTGCAACGTAGAAGAACTATATATGTTCCCGTTCACAGTTTCAAGCAATAATGCAGGTCTTTTCAAAAGCTTTATGGTATTCTTTCATCAATATTTTCGGAGGAGTTTTGAATTGGTAGACGATTTGTCGTAGACGATTATTTTTTGAACTAATAACATATTTCCAAATTTCGACACAATCTACATCTCTATTCCGGAAATATTCAGCCAAAAGTAGTTTCGTGGTTAAAATAACATCCTCAAAGATATTCTCACCACGACAATTAACCCCAAATCGACGAACGTCAATCTCACTATAAATATCGTACATTCGTAATATCTCCACGATAGTAGACTGGTGTAAAATGTGTTGAAGATCATGGAAATGGTGGAAAAAGATGGGTGGTAATGAAAAAGCATCTGATGGTGATTGAGTTGGCATAAACACTCGATCGTTTGGTAAGCACGGAGAACGAAATGGTAAAACAAATTTATTTAAACAGAGTTCCAGGTAATTCAACCCTGGTAAATTATCGGGTGAAAAGTGTGAAAATGTGTTAACAAGCATTTCGTCAATAAATTCAATCCTCAAATCAAGTTTTGTCCATAATGTTTCTAAGAACTCGAATCTGTGGTTGGAGTCTATACCTTTTCGATAAACCTGATAAGGAATATATCTAGGCTGGCGGTGGGGGTGTTGAAATGTCTGGAAATCTAAATTTCCCGGATAACGATCGTTAGCCCAGTTATGAAATGCATTTTCATCGTTTGATGTCAATGGAAATTCACCTACAGCATTGTCACTTGTGTCAATTAATTCTTGTCTCGGTATGGGAGTATATTTCGCCGGTGGGTCTTCCATTCTATTGACATAATAAGCGCATGCTTTAAATGCTAAAACTATATAATAGAACCGTCGAGTAATTTCAGATACCAAGGTATCATGCGGAAGCAATGCAGCATTAGGGTGCAAGCTGGTATCACCGTACAGAGCATTATAACTCGATTTAGAATTATATTCAAACCAAGAAACAAGTTCTAAAATAGATAATTTTGAGATAAATCTATTGATAAGAACATTGGTGTCTATTCCAATAGTGCAATACTTGAAACTTTGAATATTCTTTGATAATTCAATTAAATGGAAATCAAAATCCATTAAACATTCCCCAGTTTTTTCTGTATAATGATCCAACAATTGTCTATAATGTATTAATTTTCTATCAATGAGCTCAAAATCGAGCTTGTCATTAAATGAAACAACATAATTCTGTTTTACCATATCTATCACCAATGCAAAATTATTCCGCTCACCATCATTAGGATCAACTCTCAATATACGACTAAAATACTTGCTAACTAAAGGTAAATTGTTATTTGGACCAGCAAGCACAAATATTTTATGTACCAACGTAATTGGTAAAACATCCAACGCTAACTGTTTGAATTCCAGGTCAATTTCAATTCCAAGTTCTGGAGGCTTGTACGATTCTCCATATTGATGTTGGTTCATTGGATCAACATTGGTCAAGTTACCTCAGTGCTAACTGATATATGTGTGTTGTGAATCTATTGGTGAAACCATATACGATTTGTTCATTTCAAACTTGGGACCGAAAACCTAAAATGTATTTAGAGTTGTGAGAATGCAGAATATTAACTAATGTAATGAGTATTAACTAATGCAAGACTAGTAGTATACCTACACGTGATACGACTCAAGGTAGAGAAACATATCCATGTATGGACTATTACGATATTTCTACAAAAATGATATTATTGAACGTATAATTAACCCACCAAGAATATAAACAAATAAATGAAAATTAAATTTTATTAAAAACCCCTATATAAGAAACTTTTAAATAATTTATTCTTCGTCTTCTTCTTCTTCGTCATCAGCGACGGAGTAGAATTGTAATTGGTATTGGTTTTGTTTGACAGCAACAAATCTAATCCAATCTCTGATTTGGTTTTTCTTTAAGTATCTTTTAGTCAAGTATTTTAAGTATTTACCGGAGAATTTGGTGTTGGAAACAACAACAACTTTAGAACCTTCAGAAGAGATGGAGATGTCGTCACCTAAGTTACCGACAATACCTTCGATTTTGATATGTTCAACTAAGTATTTGACGTAACCTTCTTGGTCGAAAACACCGTTTTCGACTGGAGCAGAACAGTCAACAACGAATTTTTTAGCAACTTTGGATTTTTTAGAAGTCTAGATTCCTGTTAGCCTACCGCACATAATAAAGATTAAGACAGCAAAGCCCAGGAACGGGTTGTTTTAGAAACATGAAGTGATGGCATTATCTATAAGATATATCATTTTTAATACAACCGATAGTTAATGCCATCCTATATCAATAAGTAAGTATTCAACTACTTCAACCCGCTTAAAGGGATTCTCTATCTATATCATTAGTACTTATACATACAATTGGAGCCATCTTTGATTATATTATATTAAATTTAGTAGCAAAAGTTTTTCATGTTTAAGTTTGAAATTTTTCACATTTGAAATCCTGCATATACGTTTCACGTGTTTTTCTTTAGGGCTTGAGATGGAAATACACCTATATCATAAACTGACAATATGTGATAGTATACTGGTGCTACAGGTGTATAATTATCATATTTTCACTGGTAGCCTTGTATACTGATCAAAATTCTTAAATTTGTACTTTTTTCAAATTGAGTCATTTTGACTCATTTGAGTCATTGTATGCCAAATGACAGGCAATCATATGGCTACTCGCATTTCTGATTACGAGTCATGGGTGCAAAAAAATGCCAACAATTCTCATACCCCCCAATCCGAAAATTGTAAATCTATACCCATTGTTAAATTTTATTGTTTAAATATTAAGGCTTGAAATTGATCGAGTGAAACTTATTTTAGTATAATTATGTCTATATTAATCTTTAAGCGTTTATTTAATGGTAACTCTAGGTTGAGAACAACTATAGTCAAAACTTCCTACGATGGTTTGATTGATTTGCTGGTTTCTAAACCTTCGGCGTTAAATTTGGCTTTATCAGTTACCAATAAACCAATCTCCTCGTGGACCAAAGAACAGATCAAAGAGATTTATGATACCCCATTAATGGAATTGATGTATAATGCCCAAGTTCAACATCGGAAATTCCATGATGCTTCCGAAATCCAATTGTGTACATTATTATCAATCAAAACCGGTGGTTGTCTGGAAGATTGTAAATACTGTGCTCAATCTTCAAGATACGATACTGGTTTGCAAGCTGAAAAAATGATTGACTTTGATACTGTCATGGAAAAAGCAAGGATTGCAAAAGCTAATGGATCGACTCGTTTTTGTATGGGTGCTGCTTGGAGAGATATGCATGGCAGAAAATCTGGTTTGAAAAAAATCGTCAAAATGGTTGAAACAATCAATCAAGAATTAGGCATGGAAACATGTGTAACCTTGGGTATGATAGATGAAACTCAGGCTAAAAGTTTGGCTGACGCTGGTTTAACTGCTTATAACCATAATATTGATACTTCTCGTGAACATTACCCAAAAGTCATTTCAACTAGAACTTTTGATGATCGTTTGAAAACAATAGAAAATGTACAATCGGTTGGTATAAAAGCTTGCACTGGAGGAATCTTAGGTTTAGGTGAAACTTCGGAAGATCATATTTCATTTTTACACACGTTAGCTACCATGGAACATCATCCCGAATCTTTACCAATTAATCGTTTAGTTCCAATTAAAGGTACACCTATGCAAGAAGAACTATCCAATTTACCTTTGAAGTCAGAAAAGAAATTGAAATTTGATCAGATTTTGAAAACAATTGCAACTGCAAGATTGATTATGCCCAAGGCTATTATCAGATTAGCAGCTGGAAGATACACCATGAAAGAACACGAGCAATTCTTATGTTTTATGGGTGGTTGTAATGCTATTTTCACGGGTGAGAAAATGTTAACCACCATGTGTAATGGATTTGATGAAGACCATGAAATGTTGAGGAAATGGGGGTTGAAACCAATGAAAAGTTTTAATAAAATCAAGGTTGATCTGTTTGTTTAAGTATTCTCTAGTTCTTGTTGATCAACCGGGGTATCTCGCAGATGTAATGAGCTATTATCATTTATAGTAGGTAGAAATAAATTATCTTCAGTTTTATGGGTTGGTGTAGTTATGTTCGCCACAATGTTGTTAGTATTAATTTCGGGGGATAAGCTTCGTAGATCTTTTAGTATCAAAGAATTACTATGATAATTGACTTTGATAGTTTCCATGGTCTGATCAGCTTCATCTGACATTACATCAAAGCTATCATTTGCTGTGGAATTTGCATTTGTCGAAGTGTGTATACTATGATTAATTGTCGGTATTTCATTGTCATCATTCGAATCAAATAGATCGGGTGATACGGCAAGTAAATCATCTAGACCGCCGCCAGACTAACCTTTCCTGGCGATAGTTTCTATCAATTCCAACTGAGCTTTAACTAACGAACCGGTTCGAAGCAAAAGATGACGCTGATTGAAATTTTCAATCATGGAATTGATTTCATGATAGTAGTCGTATTTGAGACGATCAATTTCATTTAACTGGTTGGTCAAATTGACTAAATTGGATTTGTATAAATGTAAATTCTTAGTCTTTTGGTTAGTTAATTTGATATTCTCCAATTCTTTTTGACGAAGATTTTTGGTTTTGATTTTAATTTCTTGTTGGTAATAGTTGTAATTGTTTTGATAATTTAATTCCAATTTGGTTAATTCTTCTTCTATCGGTTTTTCAAAGTTATTGTAAATCATTTTACTGAGAATTTGATGATTGCTCGAGAGCATATATTGTAACCCACTAGAATTGATTAACCCATCGTTTACAATCTTAGAATTGTTAACTTTAGGACACTTAGTGATACAATCATCTAAAGCATCACCAAATTCGTTTGTTATGGCTGATAATTCCAATAATTTTTCCCGAAATTTACATGATTTCTTAAGCAAATTCCGATAATTACTAACGTAAGCTTCAAAATCTTTGGTGGTTATTATTGTGGGTAAATCTAAGATCGAACTCGAGAAAGATTCAAATGTATTTAACGATGGTTGTCTGACCATCAGTTCAGGAGTCTTATCACTATTTCTTAACTTCATTTGTTTACCACTGGCACTATAAAATGAACTGAACTGATCCCCACTGTGATTTTGTGGAGTTGAATAATCGAAATTTGAATGTGAATCCTGAGAATTTTGGTTATTTCGCGATACAGGTGGTTTTGATTCAGCAGTAATGGGACTTCCCAAGATTGAGTTCACCAGCTTTGACATGCCACTTGTTTGATATCAAATTAATCTTACAGCCCAAGTATTGCCTATGTTTATTGAGATTTATGATGGTAGCGCTGTTTTTGATTTTGTGACAAAAGTTTTATGGCGGCTAAGTCAAACAATGAAAGAGGAAACGACAGTAACTGGTTACATATCAATGGGGTAATACTAAAACAAAATATCTATTAATCTAAGCTAACTAGTAATCATGTAAGAGAGTAAAAAAAATCTAAGATTTCGACTGCTTAATTAGAAAAATCATTGAAACCAGGGTCACAAGTTCTTGTGGTACCATCAATATCTTCTAATTTATTCAAGGTAGCGAAGTCTTCGTCTGATAAGGTGAAAGTTTTTAAATTGGAGATGATTCTTGATTCGGTGATTGATTTAGGTAAAACCACTGTATTTCTTTGAATAGCCCAAGAGATCAACACTTGTGCTGGTTCAACTTTATTTTTGGTAGCAATATCAACAATAGTTTGGTTCTTGAATAATGGTGAGTTGGTAGAACCTAATGGAGAATAAGCTTCTAAAATGAAGTTATTCTTTTCAGCAAACTCAACTAAATCAGTTTGTTTTAATAAGGGGTGTAATTCGACTTGATTGACAACTGGAACGATTTTGAAATCAGGGTGTTGGAATAATTTATTCAATTTCTTGACGGTGAAATTAGAAACACCAATTGACTTCACTTTACCAGTTCCGACTAATTTTTGTAATTCAATGTATGTTTTAACAAAATCCCAATCGGCATAATCTTCGCCAGTTTCAGGGTTAGTGGAAACAGGCCAATGGATCAAATACAAATCAACATATTCCAATTGCAATTTCTTTAAAGATTCGTTCAAAGCATTATCAATGTTTTTATGTTCTTTATTCCATAACTTGGTGGTAATGTAAATAGAAGATCTATCAACTTTGGAATCAACAATTGCTTGTCCTACTTCTTCCTCATTCCCATAGATAGCAGCAGTGTCGATATGGGTGTACCCATTGGCCAATGCGACCTTGGTGGCCTTATAAGCATCACCCTTGGTTGATTGCCATGTACCAAGCCCAACTGCTGGGATTTTTTCTCCGTTGTTTAAAGTGAAAGTTTTAGTGTTGTTTTGTAAAGTAGCCATTTTGTTTGAAGTAATTAAGTTCAATAAAAGAAGTGGAATTATCCGGTGGCTTTTATAGCAACTTCTGGTGTGGCACCGATTGTCAACATTTTTCATAATTGTCGCACATTGCGTACTCTTCCTAATTGGGACATTTGCCTCCTAATTACAAATCATACATAAAATATATTAAAGCCCCTATAGAATAACAAACTAACACAACTATAGAATTACAACAAAATACACCTATAGAATAACAGGTTTGTCTACTTCTTGCCAGACACCTGACCCTTTCAAGGCATAGATTATGTATATTTCTAAATATTCTTCCCCACCAAAAAATGTTACATTATTGATTTTGTATTCTATAAAATGCAATATGGCATGTACCAGTTATTATTTGGCATTCTAAATTACAAAATCTCACTTAGCGCTCATCCTCTACCTGCAGTATTGGAATTGAATTTTTGTTTAGAAGAAGGTAAAATGGTAGCAATTTAGGATTTATAGTCAGAACGAATACAATTTAAATCGACATTTGTCAGCATTGTTTAAATTGGCAATTAGACACTAAGAAATGGAACTCTAACACTTGTTGGAATGTATATATTACTCTAGTGTCTACAATCTCTCCTATACGATGGAGCGATCGCTCTTTCTATTGCACTGGAGCAACAATTCTCCGAGGCGTGTATTACATCTTGAAATTTGAATAGACTTTAACTCATATCACCTCTACTATACTCCACAATATCCCCTGATTTTAGTTGATCTGCATTGAAACAGTAGAAACAATCTACAAGAAGTCAAAATTTAGTATGCGTTCACTTTACGGGTAACCAAGCATAATCAAATCACCTGGACCCGAAAAATTTAAAACCAGGTTCGGAATCAGCCAATGGAGCATTTGAATTATTAAGGAGTAATATAGTTATTGCCGCCAAAGATGTTTGGAGATTGGAATGAATATCCTCAATTCTGTATCAGTAAAATATATAAGTATGTTATAGCAAAAAAAGGGAATATTTCAAAATGCTAGTAGCTTCTATTTCCGTTTCTGTCACATTGTCGTGATACTGCCGTACCGCTTGGTAATATTCATCTTTTGGTTAAACCGTTATCCAGTTTGACATTTCGGGTTGTCCCCAATTGGGAAATCTCCGGCTTATTAATTTTCAAATCCACATTAATTACTAATTCTGTGAATAACAGATATGGCACCATCATGACAAATGCAATGGTATGGTCCATCATGACAAATACAATGATATGGGTGAGTATAAAATTGGTTGAATATCATTAGTTTTAATGAACATTATCAAATAAACAAACAAACAAATACAAAAAAATGTCTACTACAGTTTTTGTCTCAGGTGCTAACGGTTTCGTTGCTAAACATACAGTTTTGCAATTACTAGAAGCTGGTTACAAGGTAATTGGTTCTGTCAGAAGTGACAGCAAAGGTGAAGCTCTTTCCAAACAATTCAACAGTCCAAATTTCAAATTTGTTGTTATCAAAGATTTGGAAGATCCAGAAGCGTTCTCGGCATTGAAAGATTATCCAGAAGTTACTAAATTCCTACATTTGGCTTCTCCAGTAACTTTTGATGAAACTGATCTTAAAAAAATTACGGGCCCCGCTGTTGATGGTGCTGTGAATGCTTTGAGTGGTGTTAGTAAGTATGGGGTAAATGTTACTAATTTTGTATTGACTTCCTCAGTTGCGTCAGTTTTCAAGGTTCTTCAGCCACAACCGGAATACGATGAACTCGATTGGAATGATGTTACTGAAGAAGTTGCTGTTGATGGTGGTGCATTGGGATACTTCTTATCGAAAACTTTAGCTGAAAAGGCTGCTTTGAAGTTTGTTGAACAAAATAAACCAAAATTCAAATTATCTGTGATCTTACCTTCCGTTATATTTGGTCCTCAGGCCTTCGATGAAGACGTTACCCCAACTCTTGGTGTATCTGCTGAAGTCGTTAATCTTTTGGTGACTAAAGGTAGTTTGGACCTGGGTTTGGATTCTGGTAGTTTTATTGATGTCAGAGACGTCGCCAAATCTCATGTCGTCGCTTTCGAGAAAGATTTACAATCAAGATTATTAGTTACACATACTCTTTACACGGGTAAAGACTTGGTGGATATTTTACAACCAAAATATCCTCAAAAATCGTTTCCAACTGTTGAACCAGCAGAAGTACCTTTTAAGTTTAATGATGAAAAATCGAGAAAGGCTTTAGGATTTGAATATATCAATTTAGAAAAATCAGTTCTTGATGCTGCTGAACAGATTGTTAGAGTTAATGCAAGTTAGATATGGAAATGGTAAATATGTACGGATTATAATAGAAATATAAAATTAGAAAAAGTAATTGTAGTTAGGTAACGAAAAATAGTGTTCACAGAATCTTACTGATACTTATTCATAAAGACTCGTAAAGATAGTTAAACAAAATATAACATGATAATTACAAGTTCCGCCGAATTACAAATCATACTCATAAATTATACCTTAATACGCCTATAGAATAACTACCTAGTCTACATCTTATAGATCTGAGCCATAGCTTCCTCGTTATTAAGAACCGCCATCGCAGCTTTCGTCATGACTTTTTTCTTGGAAGAATCTTTGGCTTGAGCTACAAGGAAACCTTTAATCTTCAAATCGACTTGAAATTTGTCATCTGGAGTTCTGGTGACTATATATTCCGGTACAGCACCAATAGTTTTCCCCAATCGAGCATATAAGTCGTTTTTGGCATCATTTTCTAATAAGTCTGAACTGGTATCTACTTGAATAGGGAACATTTTGAAATTAATCACTTTCGAATCTTCTTGAGAACTCATCAGCTTGATTCTTTCTTGAGCTTGGAGTTGCTTTTGGGAAACCACGGTTTCGCTGGGGTCGGATGCCGATCTCAACCTGAAGTATTTCTCCAACATCGGTTTATTGTTAAGAGCTTGCATGGCGGCTCTTAATCCCGCATCTCGTTGATTTGGAGCCCCACCTCTCCCCAAGACATCACCTTTGATTCTACACTCGACTTCGAAATTTTTATTGACCCCATCACCTTTTACCACCAACTCATAAACTGGATGTAATTGAGCACTACCGATTAAAGAATATAATGCCGATTTAGCTTCCTTATTAATAGGTTTTAAATTTGTATCATCATCAAACGCATCTAGTTTTGGTTGGTATAACTTATGTAACCATTTCTTAATGTGCCTTAAATCCAATCCTGCTTCCATACTCAATGCCCCGACATATGCTTCGAATACATCGGCAAAAATCTTTTGATCACCGGCATCCAATATTGATTGTTCGATATTGGTTCTTAATTTATAGTTAAATCCATAGCCATGAGCAAAGACGGCTAAGGTTTTATTATCAATTAAATGCGACCTCATTTTGGTCAAACTACCTTCGGTGGCATTGGGGTATCTATCGTAAAGAATTAAAGTCACCAAATTATTCAAAACAGAATCTCCCAAGAATTCCAACCGTTCATTATGGGCTTGTAATAATTCATCTTGATCGAGATAATACTTATGATTCAATGCCGATCGGTGAATGAATACACGTTCATACAAATGCACGTCATTGATCTTGGGCAAAGGGGGCAATCCACCATGATCAGAAACTTGAGATGAGCTTGATTGAGGAGTGGCTGATTTATCAAATTGAAAATTCTGTCTAGGTCTATTTTTGAACATTTCTTTCAACTGTTGCAAATCTTTTTCATGGATGTCAATTGATCCCTCGATTATATCATCTACAATCTTCGCCTGACCCAAAATATACTTAGTTTTCAACTGAGAGGCCAACCAGATGAATTTATTCTGTTGTAAGTCAGATACAGTACTGCTTGATAAAACCTTGGAATCCATCAAGTTAGTCAATTCTGTAATATTGGGAACATCTTCAATAACACTTTTCAAGTTCTTTTGAATGGTTCTAATCGAGTAGTCAAGCTTTTGGACATCAACAAACCCAATTTCAGTTGGCGGCTCTGAACCTAGTTTCATACGTTTCACACTTTCTAAATCAGTCAGATAGCCTTCTGATTGAGCGCTAGCTGGAACGCTGGTGGAATTCAGTTTGTTGTTCCCATTGTTCTCTGTATCATTCTTTTCTGACAATATCCGTCGTTTTGAACTACCATTCATTTTAGACGCCATATAAAATTTGGTTATATTTCAATTATCAACCCCCTAAAAGCACTACTAACACTCTGGGTTTTTCTTGAAATGTATATTAGACAATGAAAATACCTTCTAACAAACAACTACTCGACTATTCAACGATTGTTGGTCTAAAGTGGTATTCTATAAAATCAAAAGTTTCCTAGACATCACCAAATCCATTTTTGGTGAAAATCACGTGACATTTTCAGATATGTCGTTTGGATGGAAATGTCGCTCTTAGGTTGAAAAATCTTTCAGGCTATAAGATAACTAGGTAAACCCATATAGAAATGTTCAGACAAGGAGCTATAGGAGCTAGTAGGAGCTTTATAGGGGCTTCTATAACTAGTACTGTGAGAACTACTTTATTCAGACCTACAATTGCCAGATATTCCACAGAACCAATACCAAATAATGTCCAATCATCAACAGTTGCAGCAAATTATTCCCAGTTAGAAGCTAGAGAAACATTCAAACATCCATTTTCCAGGAAAACATTTTTAATTGATTTCTATAAACATCTTAACGAGAAAAATGAGATTTTACTTTTCATTCATCATAATAATTTAAATAAAGCTGAAAATAACAAGTTGAGAACGGGTTTGATCAAGGCCGGTGGGAGATTGAATATCATAAAGAATTCGTTATATAATGTTTACTTAAGAAACGAAAATGAAGCTGATCCAGCAGCCAAAAATGTGGTTGAGAAAAATAAAAACGTCACCCATCCTTTATCACCATTGTTGGAAGGTCCAACAGCAATAATAGCGTTTGAAAAATGCGATCCTAATGGTGTATTGGAAACATTAAAAGTATTGAAAACTTTCAAAGAAAAGGCATTTTTAATTGGAGCTAAAATCGAAAATAATGCTTACGATATCAACCAAATTGATGATTTCAAAACCTTACCTTCAAAAGAAGCCTTACAATCCCAGTTGGCCGGTGTGTTGACTATCTTAGGTGGTGTAGGTTTGGTAAAGACCTTAGAATCAACTTCCAATTACTTATACTTAACTATGGACGCCCGTCGTAAAGATTTGGATCCAACTGAAAAGGAAGAAAAGAAGGATGAAGAAAACAAGGAT
Organism: Candida sp. Y128-05E; assembly: GCA_037042355.1. Lineage (NCBI taxonomy): Eukaryota > Fungi > Ascomycota > Pichiomycetes > Serinales > Debaryomycetaceae > Candida > Candida sp. Y128-05E. The sequence goes on along the minus strand of JAXQKE010000068.1, from coordinate 784 downwards.
TAATCAACAACAACTATTACGTACCCTCTGTATATAACTCATAATAATCATAACATAATATAAGAATAGTAAATTTCAGGTAGCGCCGCTGATGAGATGATATTGAAAAATCTCATCTCAGTCTTCAAGAACTACAGAGCAAGATGGCTAATCCAAGGGTCAAGAGTAGGGAGGCACAATTGAAGGAGCAGAGAGATGCTGAAAGTAAAAGAAGAGCCTACCGTGACGATCAACAGGAAACTAGACAAAAATTGAAACATGCCAGATTCGACACTAAATCCGAAACTCCGGAAAGTAATGAAGATCGATTGAGCTTACCTAAAAAACGATTTTATAGACAAAGGGCTCATTCCAACCCTTTCTCTGACCATAGCTTGGAGTATCCAAGATCACCGGCTGATATGGACTGGTCGAAATTATATCCACAATTTTATAATGAAGACGAAAAGAAAATGACTTCACAGGTGGAAATTGCCGATATTGGTTGTGGTTATGGTGGGTTAATGAATAAATTGTCACCAGCCTTCCCAGACAAGTTGATTTTAGGTATGGAAATTCGTGTGCAAGTAACAAACTTCGTCGAAGATAGAATCATTGCCTTAAGAAATCAAAATGTAGATAAGCCAGATAATGAAAACTTCCAAAATATTGCTGTGTTAAGAGGTAATGCCATGAAATTCTTACCTAATTTTTTCAACAAGAGTCAGTTATCAAAAATGTTCTTCTGTTTCCCAGATCCACATTTCAAACAACGTAAACATAAAGCGAGAATTATCACCAGAAC